>JANBTT010000016.1:0-186338 GCA_027578915.1 Coemansia sp. RSA 1200
CCGGTTATCACAGCGGATTCTGATTCCGCTAACCCGAGTTCGAATCTCGGTGGGACCTTGTTTTTGCTTTTTTATTTGTTGGGTTATAAAGTGGTGCGCTTTTAAGTGATAAATGGCTAGAGTATATTGGCATTAATTTTCCAGCGACACAATATAAAATTACAATATATTCAAAATAGAAACATATCATCGCTATTGATCCTTTTTAATGACAGGCTGAAGAAGATTGGCTATAGTGTCCAGCTTCTTGTCAATGTCAGACATTTTAGCTTCAAGATGAGCAATTCTTTTCTCAGTAGCCTTTGCTTGGGCCGTAGCAGATTCAGCAGCAAAGTTATTTTCAGGCACAATGTTGGAGTTCGCGAGTGGTGTTTGGTAAGGTCTGCGATAGCGTTTCCACGTATCCATCAATGCCATCCAACGGGATGATGTGTCATTACCATCAGCAATCAGCGTCGGAGATTTAGCCAAGCTCCTTTGTGACAAGCTAGCAGCGTTTGGCCGTCTCTTGGATAGGGCAGAAGTAGCGGACTGGCTATTATAACCACCTATTTGGCGGGTGCCTTGCTGACCGTGCTGCTCAGAGCTGTCGCTGTCGCCGTCAACCGATCCGGAAAACGCATACTCGTCAATATCAGACTTGCGTATCTTGATCATGGCCAGTTCTTTTTCAGATAGGCCGCATTCTGCACGCAAAGCACGGCGACGCATGCCGGACTGGGATCTCCACCACCTGCTCAGCCTCTTGAACAACCAGTACAGGGTCAGATGAGGCAAGTAGGCAAATAGCAGAACAGCGCTGCGTATAAGCGCAAAAGAACGGTGCGATAACAGCCTTGTGGCTTTGCGGAGAGGCCAGAATACCAGCATTTGCAAAAGGTTTAGCGGTGGAACGCACGGGTACGTTTGGTTAGCACTGACGTATTCGGTGATACGCATAGTGTATGCAAAACAGAACTCCTGAGCAGAGTTCTGGCGGATCTCCATCATGCACTGGTTGATGACGCCGATAAGGATGTTGTACAGAATTAGCATTGATACGCCAATGTACATGCTCATGACGATGTATCCAACATAGGGGCCAAAGAGGTAGGCATGGTCCCAGCCTAGCAACGCAGAGCCAAAGAAGATCTTTGCCATCAGGGCCCAGATGCTGGCGGCCGCCATGTCATTGTGCTTCTTGCTCAGCGAATAGAATGTCTGAAAGAAGCCGGTGGTCATAACAATAAGCAGGGCAAAGAACAGACTGGTACCTGCGATAATCCTACGGACCTGGATAATGATTGTGCCAAAGAACTCGAACTGGTCAAGAACGGAAAACAGACGGGGCCAGAGCATCGATGCGTTGAGCGCAAGCACATCGTATGCCTCGTCAAGATCCGCCTGGGACCCTGTCCACAGGCACCGCACACGCAGCGCAAAGAAAGCAATAAACACCGCGTAAATGGACAGGTCGAGAATATTCCACACGCTCTTCAGATACACCGACAGACCGTTTTCGCGGCACTGGCGGATCTCGTCGGCAATGTATGCAAGGGCGCAAGTGTGCAGAACAACCTCCTGCAGCGTCACCCGCTCGTGACGCTCCAGCGAAACAAGCGTGTAGAGCCAGAGGAAGAAGAAGGCGTGGACCATGGTCAGAATGTTCTCAAACATCGGAATGCGGAGAGGTGCAAGCGTTTGAGCCAGCCATGTTTCAATGGGACGTTTCCAGCCAGCCGCAGACGATGCTTCGGAAATGTGCCGCGAGCCCCTATGTCCCACGCAAGGCGGGGGCTGCGTGAAAGGCAAGTGCTGCTGAGGCGGATCCACTATTTCCTGCGAACTGTCGTAGGCTGAATCGGTGCGATGCACAAACGAGATCTTGGCCATTGACGGGGAGCTGGTGCTCTCGGGGAACTCGGATACGCGCTTCTCCCGCAGACACACGCAGCTGAAGCCCTTCCAGTGCACCGTGCCGTTCCAAAGCAAGTGAACAACCTCGCCCACAAGCTTATGCGCACAGAACCGTTTCGCCTCCGAGCGGATGGCAACCTCAAGGGCGCGCTCAACAAGAATACGCGTGCCGCCCGACAGATACTCCTTGGAGATCTCGCGGATTGGCGTTGCGTAGCCGCTAGCACACCTTGACGAGGCGGCAGTGGACAGAGCAGGCGGAGGCGATTCTGTCCCGCCGCTGTGTTCCAGAGAAATATCGCCAGCCTTGCCCAGACGGTACACGCGGACACGCTGGTCTTCGGATAGCAACGACATGTGGCGCTCGCCAGAGATCATTGCCAGAAGAGTCGCGGCATCGCCTTCCCGCGGTCGCATGTATGTTCGTTTTCTGCGGGACACGGGGACGCTCTGCCGGTGCTGCTGATCGAGGGACTCTTGGAAAAGCCCGATTCCAACACGCAGGGCGTCGATATCCACAGGTGTGTACTTGACGCAGAGTGCGCTAACAAGGACCTGCTTACCTAGTTTGTATAGAGCCTTGGCGCAGATAATGGCCAGGGACTCTGCGACCTCCGCGCGACTCTGGTGAAGTTCCGCCTGCGACTGTCCGGCGCTTGCAAGAACAAGAAAGTAGTCCCTGTTAGCCAGTGCCGCATACAGAATTGCCGCGCTGGGCAACGGACCACCATCATGCGCTGGTGGTGCTCTATCTCCGCGTAGCCTGCGCTGTTTGCACGGCTGTTGTTGCTGCGTATCCTCTTCGCCTTTGTTCGGCGACGGCTGTTGCGCATCGATGGCCTGAAGCGCATTGCCTAGGGAATCGACCAGTGTTTGCGCATAGTTGCTGCGCTGGTGTCGCATATCCCCGGGTCTCCAGACACCGCAGCGCTCGCGCACCGCCCGCCACAAAGGCGTAACAAGATTCAGCTGCACGTCAGGCGAGTGGATTTGGCCAGATGAAAGCACAACAGCCACATGCTCCAGGAGCAGACGACGGATAGTCAGGATCTCGAAGAAGGCTGTCACTGGGTTGTGGTCGTCGGCCAGTTCGTATGCTTGGAGGTCGAAGCTGTCGAAGCGCCCGGCTTCGATGGCATTTGGTGGCTGTTGTGTGGTTCGACCGGCTGACCCGTATCCTGACGGCTCGTGCGGTGCAAAGTCTCCGTCCAGCTCATCTACAAGCAGATTGTGGTCCTGACTCTCTGCGTTGGAAGGGGCGTTGAGAGGCGTGGTTTCAGAAAAGACGGCACCCGCAGCACCCGTTCGTATTAGCAATGAGGCCTGCTGGTCAAGCCGATATGGGGGCATCGAGTACAAATACAATAATAGAAATAAAAAATAAAACAACGAAAAAGTCCGATAGTCACTAGACAAGCTATAAAGCCAGAAACAGGTCAGTTGAAAGGCGCGTATCCGATTAATAATGGATGTGGTGGGCTCTAGAGATGTCTAGCACAAATCGTAAACAAAGTGGAAGAGAAAAGAGCACCACTATTGTCCTGTTCGCAAAAGAATCTCCGTTTTTATTCTCCCCTCCCCCCATCTTCTTGCTTCTACCCCTCATAACCTTTTCCTTTAAAGCGACGACAGTTGTGTGGAAAGAGCAGGACCAACATAAAGGCACGTGGTGGGAGCTACACATGCTATGTTATTACTTCATTGCACTCACAAAGGTCACTGTGACGACAGCAGCAAACAGAAAATAACTAAAAAGAGACCTTGGAATGCTGCTGCTGATCTTGGATAATACAAGGGCATGATTACCACGGCCTGCAGAGTTTTAGCCCTAATGCGCCCCTCCCATCGATCTTCTTGATGCGAAAGAATGAAGGAGAGAAAGAGACAGCGAAAAACCCAACCACCACCTCTTTGTTCTTCCTTTATCTATTGCTAAATATTCTGATAACCAAGCAAGCGGCCTCCGCCTCTTTTTGTCACCTTTTACCAATCTTGATTTAAACCGCCGCGTACACCATGAACTCATTAACACGAAGATTGCTGTTGATATGGCCACCACCACCAGTGCGGGCAATCCGCTGGTCCAAACACACATTGCAGAAGCCCTTCTTGACAAATCGGATCAAAGGGGCCGCGTATTCCACACAGGACGAGACAGAGGCGTATTTGGAGACAGCGAAGAAGCAGTTACGGGAGTACCAGGATTGGCGGCGACACTTTAGATGGTCGCCAGAAATGGTGCGCCAAATCTTGCGCGACTACTCGCTATGGTCGGTTCTAGCGCTCCTCGCATACTATAATCTGAACAAGAGACAGGAGAGAGAAGCGTACGATGCAGAGACCTTTGTGCTTATCGACGATCTGCGGGAAAAGATATACAGGCTTGATCCATGCAACCGCATGTTGAAGGACTCGATCTGGGAACACAAGCGGCAAGAAGAGGAGAAACAGAAGGAGGAGGAGGAGCTTAGAAAGGCGTCAGAAGATGCTAGCAATAGCTCTGGAAGCGGTGGTCGTAAACGAGGAACCGCTGTGATGTTCTAAGCGTTTTTCATGATGTTGTTATTATTATTGTTAAAAAGAAAACAAAGGAGAAAGTATGAAACGAAACAAAGGAGGAGCGTCGAGCTCTAAGCACCAACGGTATTCAGGTTTCTTTCCTGAGGGTTATACTGCAGTAGTTTTTCAATAAGGTCGACGTGGGTAAGCACCATGCGCCGACAGCAATAGCGCTTCAGATCCAGCTCGTCAAGCGCGTCGCCGTCGGTGAATTCCTGCTCAATAAGCTCCAGGTATTTCTCCCACTTGTTGCCAACAACCTTTCCGCAGGTGAAGCAGCGTACTGGAATGATCATTTTGTCGGATTTGTGAAATAGAATAAATCAATAAATACAGAAACACGTAAAAAAAAAAAAAAGGAAAATAGGGAAGAAAGGTTCCGAATTTTATAATGTCGCTTTATTTAGCTTGGTGGAAGAAAAAAATAAAGCATGCTGATCCTATGATTATTAATCTAATCAACCATGGAACTGAAAAAAAAAGTACAACTAAAACCAAACGACGTTTTTTCACATCTTTCTCAACGATATATTTTTATTTTACTTTTACTAAACAGACGAAAAGCATATACTTGTCGGTGTATTGTAAAGATAATATTTTCCAAATCACGCTATTTACATTTATATAACCAAAACACAACAGAGGGAATAATACCGTGAGTTTTTTCATTTACAATGGGCGACAAGGCGGAAGCGACAAAAAAGAGAAAAGGCGGCGCTAAAAAGGGCGGAATAACGGCCAAAGCACTGAAACCACAAAAGACGAAACAACAAAAGGCGGAAGGGGAGGACATGCAGGACGACGTGGAGATGCAGGAGGATTCAGATGCATCGAGCATGGACGACGGAGACACAACAGATGCAGAGTCAGACTACGAGGCAATGGCCAAGAAGCGCAAGCAGGATCTTAAGAAGACCAAGACAAAGACGGCAGACGCCGAGGAGTTTGCCGACATCCTTTCATCGATTCTGACGCAGGATGTGCAGAACGATCGGAGTGCGCCTATTATGGCCAAGGACAAGACGCGGGAGCGAATGATAAAGGAGGAGAAGCTGAACTATAGGGCGCGCAAGGCGTTGACGGAGGAAAAACGCTTGCTTCTTAGCAAGGATCGGGTGATCCCGACCTTTGAGACCATGAACTACGAAAGAGGTCTGCGGAAGGTGGCCACCAGGGGCGTGATCAAGCTCTTTAATGTTGTGAAGGCGCAGCAGGCGGAACTTGACAAGATCAATGCTGTTCAGACCACGCAGACCGAAAAGGTCGCAGACATGTCAAAGTCAAAGTTCCTTGATCTGCTGAAGGCAAAGACAAGCTAGAATTCCTATGGCTTTTTTATTTTATTGAAGTGAAACAAGGCCAAAGATATTGAAACATCTAATTAGCACCGGGACGTATTTACCAGCGCGACAGAATGTGATGGATAATTATATATATAAAGTTGGATAATGCGATATATGTGGATATGGATATATGGATGAGCACACTAATGTAAACAAAATAGGTGTCATTTTCTCTTTTCTCCAGTACGCCAACTGTGACTGTTGGATGCAAAAAAGCGGACACAAACGTAGTGCCCCTGCCTTAATGACGAGTGTAATATGTGCAGAAGCGAAATGAGAAAGGTAAATAGATTATTTTTTGTTTTTTTTTGGGAGGGGGCCAATAAATTAGAGGAGAGCAGCAGACGTTATTCATAGAGAATTGTAAATGTCTCTTTTTTTCCACCTGTTCAAGATGAGCAAGAAAAGGGGGTGGGTTTGCTCACAATCCCTTGAGCAAAGAAAGGAACCAAAAAAGTTGATGTTGCAGCGCCTTGCTTTGTTCGCACAATAAAAAGCCTTGTCCCTTCGCAGCTCCTTTTTTTCTTTATTTTTTCGTTATTCTATTCTGCCAGGCCGGACATTCAAGCAAGGTCAGTTGGGCAGTCTTCTCTGCTTTCCACTCCTGTTGTTTTGTTCCTCTGCCGTCGTCGTCCCAAGCAGCACTGGGAAAAGAGTATAGTCAAGAGCGCCACTGCTGCCATCTCGTCCATTATCTAGACTGGCCTCCTTTTCACATTTCCCAGCTCCTTTTTTACTTCCTAACCACCTCACCCAGGCCTCCCCCCAAAAAAATTTCCGCAAGACAAGACAAGACATTATTCTCATTCTTCCACTCGATCAAAGCAGGCTCAATGCAAAGCAGGTGGGCTATGTAGACGAGGACTTTGGGAACCAGTGGCGAGCAAAAGCGGCATAGTCGATGCTCTCACGATGATAGGCCTCAATCTGCTCATCGGTCAACACAAAGCAGTTTCTATTGTTATCGACAGCGATGGCATCCGAAGCGCTTCTTAGGCGGTTGGCATGGTGGATAGAGTCGATGGGCGGAAGGAGGGGCTCAAGGGGTAGGTCAGCAATGTTCCAAAACGGATTGGCGTGTGGGCCGCGGGCGTTTTCCTCATCCTCAGCATCCTCTTCCATTTCGTTTGGGGTTATCCATCGCAAATTGTGCGGGTCGAATATCGGGCGAGCTCGCCTGCAAGCATCGCCACCATCAGCGCCGCCGCTACCGCCAGCCACACCGGCAATCGCGGCCGCTGCTGCCGCTGGAGAAATCAGTGTTGGACGCCCAGCGTCGACTGCAGCACGCACCGCCAGCGGTGACCTTGGGCTCCTCGGGCGCAATCCAATGGCGCCACTAGCGTGCTTCGCAGGACTGGTAGGGAGCTGGCGATGCTGCTGCCAGAACACGCTCTGGCTGTGGTCTGAAGCAAAGGCGGCAGACGCCGCATCGTGGTCTGGTCCATCAACGACCATATCCTCGGGCAGCGCGGGTACGAGGTTTGGATTTCCCGCGCGCTGTGAGATCTTACGCACAAGCTTATCGGCATCGATTGGCCGCTCGCTTCGTGTAGCGCTGCTGGAACGAAGCTGGCGTTCGGATTCGGCAATGGCGTTGGCGATGCGCGACCCTTCCTCCTCGTTTCCTACCCACATACGCGTGGCGGGGTCGTAACGTACGCACCCGATGACTATTGGCTCCGTGGCGCGCTGTGTGTTTCTAATAAGCATTGGCCGCCTTGACGACCGCTGCTGGGCGTGGAGGGGTTGCTGCTGAGTTTGCTGTTGAGATTGTTGGTGCTTGTTCTGCTGCTGGCTCTCCTGCCGCTGCTGCCATTCCAGAAGCCGCTGTCTGGACGATGCAATTTTCTGCTGGCGCCGTGTGGGTCGCTCATCAGCAGCCACTGCCGGCGCTGTTGCCAGACCAAGCCCAAGCCCAAGCGTCAGCGGGTCTCCGAGTGCGGCAGACGGAGAAAGCGAAGTCATTGCGCGCGGACGGGACACCACAGCCGAAGCAACGTACGAGGCAGGCGGCGTAGGCGTAGTGTATGTGGACATGGCCTTCATTGCGGATGGAGGCGCAGAATGGTCAACAGCTGTCGCGCCAGACATGGCGATATCATCCAGTAAAACCTGTGCGGCAGTTGGGTTCGACCAGTCGAGGTCGCGGGGCCTAGGCGTTTTCCACTCGGCAAGCTGCCGCTCAAGTTCCTCCTCCTCCTCGGGAATAACCAGGTCGTCGTAATTCTCATCGTCTGCTGTCTCCGTAAACCGTTGCAGCAGGTCTCGCGTCGATGCAAACGACCTTGCTGCCGGCCGATTCATGTTTGCTCCGCCTCTTGGTTTTAGCGTGTGCATGTTGCTTGGCAGCAGCGTCAGTGGCGAATACGCGGTTGCTGCTGGCAGCTGTGAGCACGACCCGGCCTTGCTGAACTTTGGGACGCCTGCGTGTTCGGTTGTTACGCTGTCGTCTATTATCAGTCCGTAGTCATCGTCCTCGTCGTCCTCTGGGTGCTCGGCCCATTTCGAAAGCTTTTGTTCAAGGTTTAGTTTAGGCATTGCCGGTGGGTATTGCTTAATGAGTGTGAGAAAAATGAAAAAGAAAAAGAGAGAGGAAATTGAGATTTACATGCAAAAAAGGATAATACGGAAAAAAAGAGGTGAAGAAAAGGTTTGGATATACAGGGCTTAATGATAAAAAGAAATAAAGCATGCGTGTAAAAAAATCGACAAGGAAAAAAGAACAAAATAATATAAAATAAATAGAAAAACAATCAATAGTGAAAGGAAAAAAGGCTTTGGCGCTGGTGGAAAAAAAGCCGAACGAAAGGCAATGACAACAAGCCAGTCTAACTTTTTTCTTTTCTCTGCTTTAACTCAGGTACTTTCTACGCCGCCAATACAACAAACCCTTGGCTTTTTCTTTTTCAATACATTAATTTTTTATCTTGCAGGCCATTCAGCATCAATGGGTGTTCGTCCTGACCGACTTGCTTCCAAGTCAAGGCAAGACGCATGGATATGCTTCTTTTTTTTCTCCCGCTTCCTGATGAAGAATCAAGGTCCCCCATCCCACCGATATTTAATGCCAAAATAGCTCCATTTCTTCGCTCTTCCTCTCCTCCAGTGCCCAAGCAAATTGCAGCATGCGGACATTGAAAAAAAAGTGTCTGATCTGGCTTTTGAAAAAAAGAGACCCTCTTTTGTTCGGTTGTTCGCAATTCGCTCTTTTTTCTTCTCCCTCCCCCAAAAAAGAGAGGCACACTCTCTATTAGAGTGTTGAAGCCAAACCAAGCAGCAACAAGCAGCAGCTGTTCCATGTCAATGTAGGAAGTGGGGGCGGGTGGGGGAGGAGCAAATCTGTTCGCCACTTTAGTCAGGCATCTGTGCATGCATATCCCGCCCCATCTTGCTTGGACACGCAAGTGTAGAAAATGGATGCACAAGCCCTGATCCTCAGTTTTTCTCATCATTGTTACCCACACACTCTTTTGTGCTACTTAATGGAAAGAGAACAAGTATATTGATCAACAGCGCAATCGGCACACACGGATACAGACACACAGACATGCATATACCGTTTCAATAGACATGTAATGAACTGCGAGCAACTCTATTGGCCGCATGGTGTTTTACGGTCGAAAAAAAGAACTCATGACATTCCCCTCTCATTCAATCCATTTTCCAATACATCTGGTCCCTTTTTATTTTAACAGAAACGAAAAAGAGAGTTGTGTGCATACCCGTCATCATTAACATCAGCATCATCACGCCAGTGCTTGTGATCTTTGCACCTTCTTCCTTGAATCCCTTTTTTCCCACCAAATTTGTGTATCTGACAAGTATCCAAACACAAAATTCTATCAATGACAACAAAACATTCTCCACACTTTATATTGAGCTGAAAGCTGGTAGAGTGTGAATATTCGGCGTTTCTTTTCTCAATCCTCGTTTGTTGTGGACCTACTGGACTCGGGATTGGCGACGTGAGAATAAGGCAAATTGATTTAGTTGCTTGGACACATGTCGCCTGTGTCCTCCGCATCATCTTTGCAGGTGCTGTAAACATCCTTCTTTACTTCCTTTCTCACATGCTGTTCTGCTTCACAGAAGCCCCTTCTCCCGCTCTGCCCGATTTCCCTTGTTTTCTTCGCCACATGAGAAACGGAAATATGATTTGCAATTAGTTCCACATCAGCATACACAGAGCTCACTGAAACCACAATTTAACTCCATTAAACGGATTTATAGAAAAGACACGAGAAAAGATAAAGAGGTCGAAAGACTATCCTGCTGAATGGAGCTGTAGTGCATTGTCCCAGAAGGCAATTTCCAGCGCTACCGTGTCGTTGAAGGTCTTGACGAGTCTTTCCAGCCGTCTAGCCGATGGGTTTTCTCTTTGCGCAAGCTCCTCGATCATCCTTTGTCCTCGCTCAACAGTAGTCTGGAACTCCTCACCAACATAGAACTCCAGCCACGGCCAATACGGATTTCCCTGGGTGACAGTCAACGGGTCTTTGGCCTGGCTGGCCGAGGCCTCGCCGTATCCAAGCAGGCACGGGTACATAGCCACCAGCAGCTCCAGAACATCGCCACATGCGCCTCTGTCGAGAATATACCGGGTGTACGCAACGCTTGCCCAGCTCTCCTCGATCCGCTCCATCTCCTCGCCACGAATCCCCCACTTTGCGCACAGCTCCACATGCAGCTCGCTCTCGCTGATACACTTCTGCGCAATCCCAGAGAGAACCAAGATCTCCTCCGGCATATCGCTTTTGAATGCCGCCATAGCGTATGACCGGGCATAATGCTTCAGATACACGTAGTCTTGTTTCAGGTAGTAGATGAACACATTGCGGTCAAGTGTCCCGGCACCTGCCTGCTGCACAAACGGATGACGAATGTACCTTGTCCACAGGGCACTGTTCTGCGCCTTGAGGTAGTCTGTGAACGGGTGTGGGTTGTGCAGCGTTGGCCGCGGTACCGGTGCCACTTGCAGCGCATACGCATGGTTCACCGGTCCATGGCCACCGCCAACCGGGTAAGCAGCTTGCATTGCCTCGTTGACGTACCTAATGCCCTGCTGCACAGCTGCCAGATACGTCATTCCCTTGGCGAGGTTTGCAGCAATTGCCGCGCTAAGTGTGCATCCGGTACCGTGTGTGGATTGTGTGTCGATTCGGGGGCTCTCAATGCGCGTAATCTTGGTCTCGCTTTGGATGTACACAACATCAGTTACCACCGCCGTTGTCCCCTGCTGTTCCAGATGTCCGCCCTTGACAACAACAACCGGGATCCCGTACCTGTCAGCAATGTCTTGGGCGGCGCCTTCCATCTGCACCACCGATCCAATGTCACCAGCATTGAGCCCAAGAATATCCTCGGCCTCGCGCAGATTAGGCGTCACCACGGTTGCGAGAGGAAGCAGGGAGGTACACAGTGTTTCCAGTGCGCCGGGGTCAAGCAGCTGGTGGCCGCTTGTGGAAACCATGACGGGATCCACCACCAGATGACAACCATCATCTGAATCTTTCTTCAATTTTGCTTTCCACACGGATGCCAGCGTCTCAATTGACCTGGCATCCGGAACCATTCCAACCTTGGCAGCCCTGACATCAATATCGTCCAGAACGGCCTCCAGTTGCTCTTGGATCAGTGCTGGCTCAACTCCAACCGCACGACGTACCCCGCGGGTGTTCTGCGCAGTGATGGCTGTTATCACTGATAGTCCGTACGTGCCGTTGGCTATAAAGGTCTTGAGATCTGCTTGGATCCCAGCCCCTCCGCCACTGTCGCTCCCTGCTATCGTAAGCACTGCTGGCGGAACTGCTGGCGCAGGTCCCAGCTGGAGAGTGCGTTCGTTTTCTTGTTGACCCATGTCTGGTCTTACTTTTCCATTGTCGTCGTCACTCATATTTACACGAAATGTCTGAAATAGTAAAATTATTGTGCTTTTAATGTCAAACCTACACAATGAAAGATAGACAAGTGAATGAAAGCAGAAAGGAAAGGAGAGAAAAGAAATTCTTGTCTGTCTATCTGTCTTTTTTCTTATTCAATAAAATGCACAGATATATTTTGCCGCATTTACAATATGGAAATGAATTAATTTCACTATATCGATGATAAAAGAAAAAAACTCCGCATTATCGTCCACCTCATCTCCCCCTTGTCCTAAAACATCATTAGTCTCAAGATAATGCCCAAGTGAGAATATATCATAACCCGTTGTCTTTTTTCTTCTCTTCTATCAAAAATAATAGTATAGTCTTGAAAGACTGATACTCCCATTCCTCATATTCATTTATCTATTTTTCCTTCCCTTTCAGATTACCCAAAGCCCGCTGGGATCAAGAACAATGAAGCCCAACCTAGACCTCACGCTCTACCTGGTAACCGACAGCGGGATATTGGCGTCAGCCAAGAGCAACAAGACGCTGGCGCAAACGGTGGAGGAGGCCATCCATGGGGGAGTCACCGTAGTACAGTTACGCGAGAAACAAGCAGAGACCAGCGAGTTCGTCAAACTCGGGGTAGCCGTGAAAGAAGTGACCAAACGCATGGGGGTTGCGCTACTCATCAACGACCGGATCGATGTAGCACTAGCAGTGGACGCCGACGGGGTCCATATTGGCCAGGACGATATGCCGCTATCCGAGGCGCGACGGCTTCTGGGCGACGACAAGATTATTGGCGTCACCGTGCAGACCGAGGAGGAGGCGGAGGCTGCGATTGCTGGAGGCGCCGATTACCTGGGAATAGGTACCTGCTACGCGACGGCCACAAAAAGGGACGCCAGGGTCGCGAATCAGGGTCCACACGGGATCCGCAGTATCTGGGAGCACTCCCTCAAGGTCGGACATGCTACAGGACACCGTGTGCGCGCAGTGACTATCGGCGGTATCAACGCACACAACACGGTGCATGTGCTTACCTGCACACGGTCACTTTCGACTAAAGTTCCGCTTGATGGGGTTGCGGTGGTCTCGGCAATAATGGCGTCGGACTCGCCCAGAGATGCCGCAGGTCTCCTGCGCAGACAGATCGAGTTCGGATTGCATAGCTCGTGGGTTGCAAAGCAAAGAGAGTTGGACAGCAATGTGCGTGGCTCGGCGGAAATGTGTGCAGCCGTGACGCATGTGTTTGAGCGAGCCAGGGCGCCAGCAAGTACTGCGGTCGTTCCGCTTGTGCAGCACATAACTAACACGGTAGTAATCAACGATTGTGCCAACGCATGTCTGGCACTAGGCGGGTCGCCAATAATGGCGTCGGATCCCAGCGAGCAGCGGGACCTTGCACCCGCGGTATCGTCGGTTGTGGTAAACATTGGCACGATTAGCAGTAGCCAGATGAACGCAATACGCGAATCCATGCGTGAGGCCCGGCTCCACAACACTCCAATCGTCCTGGACCCCGTAGGTGTTGGCGCAACCGCCAGTCGCAGGGACTTTGTATCGGAGCTCCTGCGCGACTACGGCGCCCATGTAATCAAGGGGAACGCTGGCGAAATAGCGGCGCTTGTAGGGTCGGCCGAGATGCGGATGCGCGGCGTCGATGCTGTTGGCGTCGGGTTCGAGGACCCCACACGCGTGGTGCGCG
Source organism: Coemansia sp. RSA 1200 (assembly GCA_027578915.1). Taxonomy (NCBI): domain Eukaryota; kingdom Fungi; phylum Kickxellomycota; class Kickxellomycetes; order Kickxellales; family Kickxellaceae; genus Coemansia; species Coemansia sp. RSA 1200. The sequence continues at coordinate 13,380 of JANBTT010000016.1, forward strand.
ATCTCAGTCGTCGCGAACAATGCGTTGTGGTGATGACCGGAAAGGTCGACTACGTATCGGATGGATGTTCCGTCTATGCCGTGCATAATGGCCACCAGCTCCAGAGCTCTATCACGGGATCTGGGTGCATGGTGGGCACGGCTGTTGCCACATTCATCCACTCCGTTGCTCACGACGATCCGCTTGTTGGTGCGCTGGCCGGTGTCGTGGCAATCAATCTTGCTGCTGAGGCGGCTGCGTCCCGTGACGATGTGAAAGGACCGGGTACATTCCGCGCTGCGTTTATTGATGAGATGCACAACCTTACAGTCGATCGATTCGCCCGTGGCATGAGGATCGAGAAGCTATAGCAACTGGCGGGTTGGACGGTTAGGATAAATTTGCTAATATGGTTGAGTAGTACATGTCTGCTTGTTTGTTCTTGACGAGAGTAACTGAATAATAAATCGAGGTTCGTGCGTGCTCAAGAGGGCGGCTGGCCTTTGGTGTTGGTGGATGCCGTAGGATCGGGTAGATCGGTGAAGCAAGGCGATGACAGCGGCGGCTGCTGCGGTGACTGCTGTTTGCGTCGCGGCATCCATGCATCCTCAGGCACCCGTTTCGCCCACTCAGGAATAGCGGCATCGCTCAGCTGGATCCCAGCCATGATATTCTTTATTGTCTGGACGGTTTCTGCAGACATTATCGTTTTATCCTTGGACGAGCCAATATCAATCTCCATTGGCGCTAGAGAGCATGGATTCAGGTCCCGGCTACTATCGCCAGCATCACCAGCATCAGAAATGTTGATGGTGGTGGTGTTTCTTTCTTTATCTTCAGGACTACTACGTTTTGCTATTTCCGCATTGATCCGGTCTTCCAGAATCCGATCCAGATCAATAGCATCCACTTGATGTTCAATCATCTCTGTCTGCGCATCAGATAATTGGACCTTGTTTGACTCGTTGGATCCATCATCATCATCATTTTCATCGTCATCGTAGTCAATGTCGTCCTCCAGCGGAGCATAGCTTGCTTCGGGAACAAAGATGTCCTCGTCATCTGGGTCCTCCTCGCTCTCGCTTGGCAGGTTTGGTTCAGGTCCACTGTTGGTTTCAACCACATCACCGGCTGTTTCAGGCTTTCTGCCAGAATCTGCGTTGCTGTCGTTGTTGTCGTCTGGGTGGTGGTCTGTGTTTGGCATATCCAACAAGCGATATAATAAATAACAATACGCTAAATGTCTAAAAAAAAACAATGGGTCTGAAACGAAAAGTGTATGTATGCGGATAAGCGGAGTCTTGGAAGATCGTTTTTTAAGTGTTGCTGACTTGTGCAACTTGCTCAAAAGTATGGGGAATAAAAAATTCAAAGTGCGCAAGATAAATAATGCGTTGCAATGCGCAAAAATAATGTCCTTTTTTCTTATCTCTCCTTTTATCTTTTGAATTCTTCATTTACACCCCCACTCATTTCTTTTTCTTTTTTTTCCTTCACAAAATACCACCGCCACCAGAAGAGCAAGAAAACATGGACAATGCTGCTGCTAATTCAGTGACCGTACTACATACGGTCAAACAAGTGAGGGCCTGGACATCAAAGCAAAGAGTATTAGGCAAGACCATCGGACTAGTACCGACAATGGGGGCGTTGCATGCGGGGCATCTACGTCTGATCCGGATAGCGGCAGAGAAAAGCGAAGCAGTAGTAGTAAGCATCTTTGTCAACCCAGCGCAATTTGCGCCTCACGAGGACCTGGACAAGTATCCACGGACGCTGGATGACGATATAAGCAAGCTTGAGCAATTCCAACTCAAACAACTATTAGAACCATCGGCTTTGATGCAAAGTATCGCCGTGTTTGTCCCCACCGTATCCGAAATGTATCCAAGAGGGATCAGTTTGCAAAGAGACCAGCAGAGAGGTACGTTTGTGGAGGTGCTCGGATTAAGCGAGCTGCTGGAGGGCGGCACGCGGCCGCATTTCTTCCGTGGCGTGGCGACGGTTGTCACCAAGCTGTTCCATATCGCCATGCCGGACCACGCGGTCTTTGGACAGAAGGATGTCCAGCAGTCCTGCGTGTTACGCGCAATGGTGCAGGACCTCCATTTCCCGCTCAACGTCGTGGTAGCGCCAACCGAGCGCGACCACGATGGTCTTGCATTGAGCAGCAGGAACGTTTATCTGACCGATGAGCAGCGCTCAAGGGCGCCGGCCTTCTATCGAGGCATGTGTCGGGCTCGCGATCTGTACCACAATGGTACGACGGACCGTGAGACACTACTTGCTGCGGTGCGTGGGGAGGCCGAGAAGGTCGGATTGGATATCGAGTACATCAGTCTCAGCAGTCCCGATGATCTGAGCGAGGTCGCCGAGGTGTCCACCGAGTGCGGGGCTATTCTCTCGGGTGCGTGGCGGATGGGCTCCACCCGTCTGATCGACAACATGCTACTCGGATTCGAGTTCTAATAATGAGAGAAGAGAGAACCGAGCCAGGGTTTTCATCGACCAACATGTCTACACTCATAAAACCCACCAGAAGTCACGATCGAATACAAAAATGCAGTTTCCATTTATCGTTGATTTCATTATTAACGAAAAAGATGAAAGATGAAAAATGAAAAACAACAACTTGGAACATTGACAAGACCGAGAAAAGATCTCCTTCGTTTCGTTGCTTAGTCGAACAGACCGAAGCCCATGTCCTCGTCGGACTCCTCCTCTTCCTCCTCGGCCTTCTTCTCTTCGGCAGCACCGCCAGCAGGGGCAGCAGAAGCCGATGCAGCAGCAGCAGCGGCGGCGGCAAGAGCCTCGGGGTTGTCCAGGAGCTCCTTGATCTATAGCAAAACAACACAGCCACGTGCACATAGGAAGGTAAGATAAACAACAGAGTTAGCAAAAAAATGTCCGTGTCCATCGGTGATAAAAAAAAGTACAGCGCTGGGGAAAGAAATGAAGGTGGGTTTGTGCAATCCTCAGAAGAAAATTAGAGTTTAAAGAAATCATTGCACAGTCATAGATTGTTCACATAACCATCATAGGGTAACACAACACACGCGTCATCGGTCATCTCCAAAATGCAAGCAAAGAGAAGCAACAACAGTAGTACTTACCGACTTGGCGGCATCAATGGTGTAGTCGGTGGCAATCGAGATAGCCAGGATCTCCTTGAAGACGTTGATGGTGAGGTGGGGCACGGCAGGCAGAGCAAGGTAGTCGATAGCCAGCGAGATGGAAGCAATCGAGGCAATGCCCTCCATCAGACGGTCAACAAGATCGTTCTCAGTGATATCCAGAACCTCGGCCGAGAAGGTCGATCCGCTGTCGTAGATCTGCACAACGGAGAGACCGTAGGTGAATGGCGAGATGTTCAGCATGTTGAGCAGAGTAGCCTCGGAGGCACCGACCTTGTCGCCAACCTTGACAAGATGCACATCGGCCGTAATTTCAATGGTACCACGGGCAATCTTGGTAGGAACACCAAGGGCCTGGAAGAACGAGGTCTTTCCGGGCTCAATACCAGTGTTGACGGCATTGATAACAACATCAACAGGAGCAATGGCACCGGCACGAGCTGGGGCAGCAACACGGTTCGAGATGATCTTCTCACGGACCTCCTTCAGATCATCGTTGGTGAATACGAAACCAACGTTGCCCTTGACGTGGGGAGTAAGGCTCTCCAGCTGTGGGTGCTGGGGAATCAGGAGCTTCAGTGCACGACGAACCATCGTGTTCTTGCCCATCAGAACCTCACCCTGGCTACGCAATGAGCGGCGGATCATGTGCATCTGCTGCGAGCTGACATTGTCCACATTGACGATGAAGATCGACTTGTACGTCGTCAGGTACTTCTCGAGCTTGGCAAAGTATGCGGCTTTCTTCTCTCCCTTCGACATCGTTGTTAAACTTGGTTTGTTTCGTGTTCGTGGGGGTAACCCTTGGTGGTGTTAGCTTTAAAGATCTACAGCAGACAGGTTAAAGGGAATTTTGGATTTAGCCAACGAAATTCACATTTGCATTTGCCAATGCATTCGGTTGCGAATCCGTCTTATCGCAACCAACTACGAATAAACGGTGAATCCATTCAGTTCATGAAGCGCGCCCCTGTACACACAGACTATCGTTCCAATGGATGCGCCAGAAAAAAGTCCCCCTATTTTTCACGATGAATGGATGCGTAGATACTTACCAGAAAAACCTTGAAAATAGGATGCAGTTAACGGAAGAAGGAATCCGCTCGTCCGCATCCATAAAAGTACGTCTAGGCGTATGCGAGACTGACGCTGTCCTCCAGAATGCGAGTCCCTGAATCCTCAGAAAAGCGTGCATCTTTTTCTTTTCTTTGCGTCGCAGACGAGTCGCGAGCCAAGCAGTAAACACAAACCGCCCGCGACTCGGTATCGACTCGGTATCGACTCGGTCTTTTTAGTAACATTTTGGGGCCTCGCAGTTTAAAAACCGCCAACATCTTGTGCCTTCATTCATCGATATCTTTGTGAGTATATCTTTGGTCCGCATGAAGACCAGAATAGGTTTCATGTGGCACACATGAAGAGAGAAAGAGGGCCAAGCCATCAAAGGAAAAAAATAAGAATAAAGTGCTCTTTTCCCTTTGAGTCTCCTTGAACAACTTCTCTTCCTTTCTGATTACTCTTTCTTTATTATTTGTTCCTTGACAAACAAAGAAGACTGAATTATCTCTTTTCCCTTTCGTTTCTTTTTTCCTTTTGCACTGTTGTCTTTTATTTTTGTAGCACTACCTTTATTGCTCAACCCATCCTTCTTTTATTTCTTTTGCATAATCCTCTTTCATCTTGTCTCTTCTTTCTTCTTGAGAAGGTTTAGTTTCAAAGCAGCTGGGTTTCAATAATCTATTTTGTTTTCTATTTCAACCTGAAAACATTGGAAAGCGGGCTTTCTTTCACTTTATTATTTTATTTTCATCTGCACCGACTATGGATGACGAAGGACCTGCATTTATTTCGTTTAGTGGACTACCAGACGAGGATGTCCACGAGTTCGTGTCCAGTGTGGAGTCGTTGCGCAAGCATTTCAAATGGTCCAACCAAGTGGCATTTTGTTACGCCCGTACGATGCTCAAGGGCATAGCACGCAAAACAATCCAAACGGCAAAGCCAGCACCAACAGCTACATCGGCCTCATCTACAAACAACGACAACGATAAAGGCGAGGCGCAGAAAGCAAGAACTCTGGGGGACGAGGCAATTGACCCAAACTCATGGCCCAACCTCAAGGCAGCCCTGACGTTTGAGTTCTCCGACCAGTACCAGCAGGACAGAGCACTTGTTCAGCTGCTTAACCTGAAGCAGCAGACAGGAGAAAGCAGCTCGGAATACGCGCAACGGTTTGTCAACGCCGTATCGACGCTTGTTGCTGCACATCCATTGGACTCCAAATTGCTTGCAGTGCATTTTGCTAACGGCTTGAGGAGCGAGAAGACGCGCTGGGAGCTTCTTTTGCGTCGCCTCGATACGATTGATAAGGCTGTTGCGTTTGTTGCTCCCGAGCACCTCTACAAGGTAGCCAAGCTGACGCCTCTGTTGTCCCCGCCTCCCACACATCCGCCTTCCGTTAACACTGTTGGAGAACTGTCACCCACCAGCGACTCGTCTAGCTCGTTTACAGCTTCCACGGTAACAACAACACCGACAGCAGCAACTGGCTCTACCTCTTCTACTACTACTGCCAGTGGTGCCAATGGTGCTGCTGCTGCGGAGCCCAGAAAAACAGTAATAAAGACAGTATCGACTCCAGACGGTTCGTTTAATATTACTGCTATTGCTGCCGGAGGATGCCACACTGACGCCATCGACAAGGTGTATTCCTACAACAGCGAAACGGACGATGATCTTCTTCTAGACAGTGGAGTCGGATCAGTCCGCGGGTACACAGCAAACGGGGCATCATTTTCGCTTGACGATGACTTTGAGGGAGCCGGTAGTTTGCAGACGCCGATGCCGTATCCGGTCAACCAGGGCGGCATGATGGCTTCGGCAAACGATAACGGATTCTGGACTCCGCCAAGACTGCCTGACACCCAGCAGAGACGGCATCATCGTCAGAGCATGTCGACCTATGCACTCACTCATTCTGCATCGATATCCAATTTTTCTAACGCTAGACCAGTGGTATCGAGCCACAACCACCATACTTGGACGCCAACCGCGGTAGCAGCCGCTGGTGTTGCAAGACACTCTCGCTCGATGACGCCCGTACAATCATCATCATCGACATCATCGTATGCATTAGGCGGTCCTGGGTCTTATCTGGGCCATCATTCGCACCGGTATAATGGCGAGGACCACGATGACGAATATTCGTCGTATAACATGTACGACGCATCGGCAGCCAACGACGGGATGGTTCATCAGAGATTAGCGGGAGGAGGACTGGATGCTGGGAGCGAAACGGACGATGGATCAAGATCAGCAACAGAGCTGAACAACCTAGCAGACCAGTTGGAAAGTCTTTCGTCCATGCTGCGTGTGCAATCGGACTCTCGGCGGCGACGTCCGCGACTCTGCTACCGGTGCAGGCAAAAGGGCCATATTGCCGCGGAATGCCCGTTGCCGTCGGATGTTGTTGTGCCCAACCAGCAGATGCGCGAGAAGCTGGGTATCTTGCCATCGTCGCTGGCGGTGGTGCCCAGAGGCACGACAGCCATACAGCCAAAGGCTGCCGCTGTGGTTCCACCGTCCCCACAGCCATCGTCTGCGCCATCCTCGTCAATGACTTGGAGATCCGGCAATGTGGCTTTGCATGTCCCTAGTCACAGCAACAACAACGGCAACAACAACAATGGCGGCGGATCGCGTGCACAGGGGCAGTCTGGCAGCAGCAATAATAGGCGAGGCGGGAGTAGTGGTGGGTCTATGGGAAGATCCACCCGCAGATACACGCAGACACTCAACTGGAACGCCAAGCAGCAAACCCATGGAGCCGTGTCCTGAGCCCAATGGCCCCGTGGCTTACATCACAACATATCATTTATTTTTATATCAGTGACACCATCAAAGAGATATGCATACGAAAAGCAAGAAAGAAAGTGTATAATGAATAAAGGCCCTCCGTTTTTAAATTGCGAGTTGCTGGTTGCGTCTACATAAAAAAGGTGATTGGCAAAAAAAGGCTTGTGCGTTTCTTTTTATGTTGACTTTCCCGCAAATTTGGAGCATCATGAGTGGGTGTGATACAAAACAACAAATGGCAAGACCACGGAGCTATCGAACCTTAAATTTGCCCCGAAAGTCCCCCCTTCGAGGAGGGGGTTTTTATCATTTGATTTCGAGGAAAAAAGAAACAAATAAAACCTCCTCTCCACATGCTTGCCATTTACAGATACAAAACAAACGGAAAGAAATGAATGCGTTGTCCCGTGCATCAATATAAAATAATAATATTTTGCTTTTCCCTTTCCTTCCGTTTGTTTTCCCCTCCCTTTTAATATCGTTCCGATTTCAGCACAACCTTGTCTTTTTTATATTCTCGTCATTATTATACTTATTTCCCTCTTCACTTGTTCTTTTATTGTGCCCGACATTCCATTATCCATCTATACAGTCAAGTAAATGCAGATCAACGGCAAGGTTGCAGTTATCACGGGTGCAGCGCGGGGGTTCGGCAAGCGGCTTGCCGAGGTAATAGTCGACAAGGGAGGCTTTGTGGTAGTGGCCGACGTTCTGGAGGAGGAGGGGATCGAGACCGCACGCGAGCTCAATGGCAGAGCCGGGGTGGGCGGACGCAAGACGGTGGCAGTGTTCCATCGATGCGATGTGCGTGATCTAAACAGCATCGGCGGGCTTCTATCGGCTGCAGAGAGGGAGTTTGGGCGGATAGACATAATGGTCAACAACGCAGGGGTCGGCGGGACTGTTCCATGGACGGATGCGGATAACGGATCGGTGTCGCGCACAATCGATATTAACATGAAGGCGCCGATCGAGGGCACACGCGTGGCGGTGAAGCATTTCATCGACTGTGGGCATTCCGGCTGCGTTGTCAATGTTGCGTCGATGATGGCGTTTTTCCCAGCCGAGTTCGGTCCCGTTTACGGCGCTACCAAGAGCGGTGTTGTCAACTTCACTGCTGCCTGCGCTACCCTGGCCCAGGTGAATCCGCCGATCAGGGTCAATGCCGTGGCACCCAATTTTGCAGACACCGCGATGGTTAGAGATAGCGCGTTGGGTGCATCCACCTCGGTGCTCGGCGCCGGTGGTATCCTGACAGTTGATGAAGTTGTTGACCAGATGGTGCGGTGCATCGAGGACGAGTCGCTCAGTGGCGATACTATTAAGCTGCTGCCTGGCAAACCGCCGCTTGTGCACAAAGGCCGCAAGGCTGTGTCGTTGGGCGTCATCACCGGTACGCCAAAGCTCTAGATTCAATAGCGGGGAGAGATCAAGATCTTTTAGTTTTTTTTCATGATGTGACACTGATGTTTGAGGTAGAGAAATACATTCTAGCGACTAAAGGATGCTTCTTGAACGATCAAGGGAGAAGAAAGGAAACAACAAGAAAGAGACATAAAAGAGGCTGGGAATGCAGCAACATCCGAACTTTTTTCTCATGAACTTTTGTCCCTTTGTTGGCTTGTTTATAAGTGTTTGATCAATTTAACAAGTAAATGGAACTATACGCCACTATTTTTTGGATGTGAACAAAAAAATATACTACTATATTTTTCCATATATCAGGATTCCAGCTCTATCCGTTAGTTCTCAGGAAATTCCCTCCTTCCCATGCAAACTAACAATGTTATTTTAGTCAAATGTCAAACACGCATATACTTTAAACAATAATAATACTTGGTTTGTAAAATGCGCTCTATCAGCACACAAAAGTAACCGGTGTATTAACAGAATAAAAATAAAAAATCGCTCTGCTAATAAAATCTTGTAGCATGGGTTATAGTCGTTTCTCAAGGCTTACTAAGCCTATAATTCCAGGAAAATAGCTTTTATGAAATATCCAATTCATACTATCTAAACCCAATCGTTAGTGGCATTATATATGCTATTGTTTACTATCTCAATCCACATGAACCGTGGGAATGGACAACAATATACATTATCCTTGTCTAATATGAAGAGGTTTGACAAGTAAAACTTTCACATACCCTTTCATTCTCCCTCCCCATGACTAACATGTATTTGTGTTTTAAAAAGTGTGGCTCGACAATTATTCAATTGTTTAGTTTTTTCTTTGGCTTTGGCTTGGCGTATTCCAAGTGTTGTGAAAACAAGATAATAACTTTTTTTAGTACTCAATAATTTAGTTCTCATTATTGTTGTTCTGAGATTACAACAACAACAATAGAATAACAATTCTTGTGAAAATATAACCTGAGTCATCTTTTTTGGATGTGCATTAGACAAATCTGAATATAAAAAGGAAAACTCTATTAACATCCTGCCGTTGAAAAAAGATATTACTTGCTTTTTGAATTATCTTTATTATTATTATTTTGCTTACTACATTTTTACTAAGAATGCAAACGTCAGGCAAGGTTGCTGTAGTCACCGGTGGTGCACGCGGAATAGGCAAACGCATAGTAGAGGTGCTTGTAGAAAAGGGCGCCAAGGTTGTCATTGGTGATGTCCTGGAGCAAGGAGAACAAGTGGCAGAGAAGCTGAATGACAAGATGGGCGACAAGGTTGCTGTTTTCCATACATGCAATGTCCGAAATCTCGACGAGATTGCAGAACTGCAGAACAGGGCGATTACCGAGTTTGGTGCAATGGATATAGTGGTTAATAACGCTGGAATTGGTGGGTCGTATCTCTGGATTGATGAGAACTTTGAGTCCATTTCAAAGACTATTGACATCAACCTCAAGGCCCCAATTGAAGGGACAAGACTGGCTGTCAAGTCGTTCTACAAGGCAAACCACCTAGGATGCGTGATTAACATATCGTCTATCCTTGGTATCCGTTACTCTGAGCTTACGGCTGTCTATGGGGCTACAAAGGCGGGAATTATTGCATTCACCGCTTCTGCAGCACCTTTGGCACAGGGCACGCCGCCAGTCCGTGTTAATTCGGTAGCCCCAGTCCATATAGAAACCAACATGACCAGCAACGAGGTTCCTGAATCGATTGACAAGCACTTGCGTAGCTTTGGTGTCAATACGGTAGATGGTGTCGCTTCCGAGGTTATTAGATGCATTGAGGACGAGACCCTCGCTGGAGACACCGTCGTGATGAACTCGAATTCCAATGGAAGTGTTCGTGAAGGACCGAAAGCCGAGTCATGTGGATTTATTGAGTACATCAAGGCTTGAAATTATTACAAATACACAATAGATCTTGTTACTTTCTAGCAAAGTAAAAGTTTTTAAACATTCATTTGCAACCGAGTATGTCTCATACCTGCAATAACTCATAGACTGAAAATGTCATTTTGGTTATACATTCGTATTGAAAAATAATAACGTTGTTTTGTCAAAGTAAAATGGCAATCTTGCATAAAACAATCAGTTACACTAGTTGCAATATATGATGTCCCAAAAATACTTTCATATTTGAAATGCAAAAAGCTAAAAAGAGGAATATGAACAAAAGTGCTTTCTATTTCCACGAGAAATGAAAAAAGGCTTGCAACTTATCCTAAAAAAATTATTCAAGTGGAAGTTGTTCTTTTCTGATTTGTTCCTTCTCTTCTTCAGTAAAATCCTCCTCAATGCCAAAAATTTTGCGAATCTCATCGCTAGACTTGTTTCTAATTATATTAGCAACTCTTTTGCAACTAAGATCAACCAAAGGCTTAATTAGCATGTAGTTAGCAGAGACCAGAATATTGAACAGCATACTGTGTTCGACATTAATAAATTCCTTGTCCCAAGAGTCTATAGCAGCAGCGAGTCCAGGGGTATCATAATATTCATCAGCAGACGGCTTATCGTCTTTGTGGTGCTCACAATACTCGATAATCTTTTTCAAAGTTTCACCATCGACATTGGTTAGATGAAGAGGGTCATCACCTTCCTTGTGTTCTGCAAGAAAAGCTTCAACCAGCTCACTTTGGGCTGCAATCTTGTCGTCAACGACAAACTCCTGGTTATCAGATGTAATCAGTTTAATAGCCATACTTACTGTGAAAGAGCCGCTAAGTAGAATATGATTTACGAGTTTAGCTTGAGAGATACAACCTATATCTGAAAAATGAAATAAAATAAAAAATACAAGAAAAGGAAAAAAGAGATAAGCCAAATCTTATCAACCAGATATTCCTCTTTTTTCTGAGCAATAGCTAAAGTCACCTATTTTTATTAGAAAGAAGAGACAAGAAATATAAAGGAAGCGGATACATATCATTTGGTCAGCTGCTCTGTTCTCAAAATGCGGACAAATCTTTGAATTTCATTTCATTGTCTAGTTCTAAGAAATAATTAACATAATAAATCTACAATACATATTAAGAAGAAGAGACAGACCAACAGTATTAGAACGTATTATTCACGATTTCTATGCTGCGCATAGCCACTCAAGCAACTCTTTTCAGGAAGGTTGGCTCAATGCTGGCACCTCCTGGTTTCAGTTTGAACCAGGCGGAGCCAGTCAACCAGACAAGTTGACCATTGCTCTATCTTCTTTTCAAAACGTTGCTTTACAGTCTTTCCGAGAACACATTTTCAACGCAGGCGGTCCAAACTGCCATCACTGCGTCTCCTTTTCATAAACCTTTTGTTTATTAGTATGATTCCAATCGGCAAAAAGCTGGGGCTCTGGATGTAGACTCAGCATACCCGATTGATAATAAATCAAATTTTTTGAAAAAAAAAATCTCGCTAACACTAGATACAGTTATACTTCTCTACATACATTGGGCACATCCATTTTTAATGCATTTAGAGGTTTAACGTCGAAGAAGAAAGCCAGATTTGGCATGGCAAGGGAGCGCCGATGGCAACACGATTATCGTTGACATATAGGAAAAGAGCAGAAAAACAGAGCCAATAAAATATTAGCAGTGTTGCACCTGCGGATCAAGGGGAATCTGCTGGGCCTGATGCTGGAGGAGCGTAAAGAATCCCACACACACCCACGCTTGGATATAATCAAAGAACCGTGCCGGATCCATCATTTCATGCTCTGATGCTATGCAACCATTGATGCCTTTGCTTTCAAATGTTGAGACCGACAGGTGTCATCATTGATCACAAAGAAACGTGAATGTTCTCAAAGCAACATTCCATGTTCACGATTGCACCATCATTTCCGAATATTTTATTTACATATCCGCCTTGTTTCCATACGCGGCTAGTTGGATTTTATTCTTGCAAAATGTTGACTATTTAAAATGAGGAAAACACCGCCCCAGATGGTGAAGTGGTTTCTTTATCAGAATATTCTTCTCTTTTTCCTTTTAATTAACAGCTTTTATTAGAACTTCCTACGTGGATTACTCTACCACGTCGCAACGACATGAAAAATGATTGACTGACAATGGTTTAGTTATTTAGAGACGAGGTTTGTGTTGGGGGACCAGATAAACTTATTCAACAGTAAATTATAACTTTTGCGTAACTGCAGTATGCCCCCAAAGTTGGGACCAGACTATCGTAGTCAAAAAGAAAATTCAGTCAGCAAGACGGTAGTCCGTTAGAAAATTGACTATATCATGATAAACTTCTGATATTTATTAGAGCTTGAATTATGATATATGCGAGATAAATATTAGCATTTAGTTAAGTTTCGATGGTATAAAAGCAGCAGGTTGCGTTCACAATAATAAAAGGAGTAGCTGTAGTTCCATTTCAAAAAATCTTATAATTACAAAATTAGCACAGCATTAGAGGTGCTTAGCGGTAAGTTCTGACGATTGACTAACAGTCGTCTTTTTTCCATGGAAAATTCCTTTTCCACAGTGATCCTGAATTTGATTTCGAGGTGTGGCAGTTCCCGCTTGTTTTGGACTAAAAAAATCAACAACGACTAACAGAAAAATAAAATAAAGTAAATAACCTCTTTTGCCTTGCAAGAAATTCTTTGTTGTTTCTAGTAGTCTTCATACCCTTTTTCTCAAAAAAAAAATTGTTGTTTTGTACTTTTTATTCGAATTCCATTCTTTGTAGCTGTCAGACACTAACAAAAGCACGAAGATGGAGCAAACAGATGCGACACGGAGCCAAGGCACGGACCCCATTGACAATTTGGTTAACGCAGTCAACGCCTTGGTCGCTGCACAAAAAGAGCAAGGCGACAGGATAGACGCGGCGGTCAACAGTCTAATCGTTGCGCAAAAAGAGCAAGCAAGAGAGCAGACTGCACGTGATGAGCAGCGAGCAAGAGAGCAAACGGTGCGCGATGCTAACTTGAACTCTAGACTCGACCAAATTGCACAGCGTCTTGACCGTCAGAGTCGAGCATCAATATCGCAGCCAATGCTGTCGCCATCACGACTGCCTTTACGCATGTCTGCGCCGCGTTTTGATATTAACAATAGCATCCACTCGGTAAGCATTTGACCTATGCAATACGACCTGTTGTTTCAGGTATTGTACATGTAATTAATATTTAATCTCTGGCTGTTTACGTGTATAGGCGACCAACTACCAAGGGATAACGACAAGCCAACCTGCCAGAAAGAATAGCAGCGGCCGCAGTACAGGCCAATGTAAGTATAATTTACAAACAGTTGTTTTTGCGACCATTTTTAATGTAAGCTAATCTAGCCATCTATCTAGATTACTAACTCCATTGTTTACTATTTAAGCTTACGCATACCGTGGAGAATGTGTAGCTGTCGAATCGACTACGCAGAAAGCCCAAAGAAAGCTCCTCACCGTATCCTCTATGGAATACGCACGACTCGCCAAGGAAAACGAGGATAATGTGCACCATGGTTCAGTAGACGACATTTTGGCATACCTCGGAGATGACTGGATGACAGCATGGGGAAAAGCGCAAAAGGACACGGATGCGTTTAGCCAGGCCAACATGGATCGCATTCTGATGAACTATAATGCGCGAGCTGCATCGAGTCGAGGTAAGGGGCACCTATCAGAGGAAAAGGTGCAGACAAGAACAAATGCGCTTGTCAGTTCGGTTGAGGACATGCTGACCGTGTTTTCGGGTGGCGAGCTCGAACTGCGTTGGATGGATACACATAGAAGTACCATTCGGACACTCGGACGAGCTGCTCGGAAACCTGACGGGGTCTTCTACATTGGAAAATCGGGCGCTTCCCCTCACTGGTCCTTTGTCGCAGTGCCAGTCGAGGTGAAAAGCAGCAAGGTCGGCTCCAAAGATAGCGTCCTCAATGGACAGCTAATTTGGAATTACATCGACATGGCTAGGGACCAGCCAAGACGTTTTATCCTGGGGCTCACAATATCGAAGGAAGGCGAGCTCCATGCGCAGATATGCATGCCAAATGGAGTGCTTTCTGCCTGGATTGGCAGCCTACCTACTCCTGCAGACCGCATAATAGCCATGCCTGATGCTCAAAAGGATGCAGTGAGATTTCTTATCCTGATCTTCCAGCTACTTCCGAATGACTATGGCTACTTGGTGCGCAAACCTCGGGGAATTCATGAAACATTCAGACTGTCCGATATTCCAGGCCTTTCTTTAGATGGCATCGACGAAGAACACAGGGGCTCAACGATTGCTATACAGCAGGTCACAGCCAAAGGTGGCCGGCGCGAGGCTATTACCGGCCCACGGTCGTGGGTTTTCCCAGTAAATGTTGTCAGCCCAAGCGCCAAAAACAGCAGCAAGCACTATATGCTCAAGTTTCATTGGTACTATGCAGGAAAGTCGGAGGCCGAGATCCACGAGCAGGTCCAGACCCTTGGTGCTCCTTATGTGCCCAATCTCATCTTTGCTTCCTCGATCGATGGCAAAACCAACATCAGCAGCGACGTGCAGACTATTTGCGGCGAGGTTCTTCTTATGGAATATGCAGGAGAGAGCGTATCGTCGTTGTTTTGCCCTTCAAAAAACATATCCGTGTCGAGGATAGCCGATGTTTTTGCAGGATATGCGCATACTCTTCTGGCCGCAAATGAAGGTAGCGAATCGGTGTTTGCATTGCACCGAGACATATCAGAGAACAACCTGCTGGTGCGGGATGGAGCGACACCGTTTATCATCGACTGGGGCTGTGGTATTGTTGCTACTAAGGGCAAGAGCCGCATGACATCTGTTAATTCGATGGTGGGAACGGCGGTATTCATGGGGTTGCGTGTTCTGAAACAGTTCAGCCAGCGTTCATTTGCTGATGACCTGGAATCTGTGTTTCTGGTATTTGCACTTTGTGTGTGGAAAAGGTACGGCTCCAAAACATCTCTTTACAAGGGCCTGTGGGAGAGCAATGACGATGCCCAGAACGTTATTACTTCGCGCTGCTTCTGGCTGTCATCAGAATTATCATTCCTATCTGAAATGAAATTGTCTAATTGTCCAAGGAAGGTTGAGATTCTTGCTACCGATCTATACAGCTTCATATTTCCAGCTGGAATCAGCGCATATGAACTTATCCAAGAAGACGGCGATGATCCACGACTGGACAAGATTGATCCAGCCAATCTTTTCACAATTTTCAAAACAGCAGCTGAGCAAGGCACCGATTCTGCTATATATACAGATGACACATTAAAGCACATCCATGCCTTGGGCAGATATGTGAACACTATCGGTGATAGCCATAACAACAGCAACAACCAGGAACCATCAGCACTTAAGATAAAGAGGAATGTAGACCCATCAAGCCCCACCAGTCCTACAAATAAGAAGCAACGGCGGTAGTTTTGTGTCTTTAACATATTGGTTCATATATTTTTTGGTGACAACATTGTATAACAAGAGGAAATGTAATATAAAAGTAATGATGACTGCTGCGCCTGTGATTGGTGGGCAGTTGAAAAGTAAAGGACATGGCTGGAATTGTACAGGTCCGAGTTAAATGTTTGGTAAAACAACTCAGCTGGATGCTACGCTGGTTTTTTATAAAACATCCTGCCAATTTTGTTGTATACTTGTGTAAAAGTCGTAGACAATATTTTCTGGCATCGCCTGAAAAGAGGAATTTATTGTTATTATTCCATCATGAACCCACCTCTTTTATGTGTCTGCCCTGCCTGATACGCCGAACCTCGATGTCTTTTCTTGTTTATTCGACGGTTAGCCGGAAGACTAACAAAGGTACTGGGTTACCCTCCCACCGTCGATCCTAGGAACGGTGGCATCTTTCATACGAGGGTTTTTCAAGGAGGAAGTTCCCATGGTAATTACGTAAACCTTTATTTATACAATGTTATGCAGTTTCTGAAAATAAAAACAACATAGCAGGGTTGGAGATGTCCTAACCCAATACCTTCGTTAGCCTTCTGGCTAACCGTCAAAATAAAATGGCATACGCTAAAAATTTGATCCTAATTCCGCGTGAAAATCAAATCATATGCGGTAGGATTTGAAAAGGATATGAAATAAAGTAATCTCGCTAACTTTTCCACGCTCATACAGAAGCAGCTCTGGATAACTCAATACTAACGCCTCAAGCAATGTTTGCACGCTGGAGGAAGACAGTATTGGAACGTATTATTCACGATTTCTATGCTGCGCATAGCCACTCAAGCAACTCTTTTCAGGAAGGTTGGCTCAATGCTGGCACCTCCTGGTTTCAGTTTGAACCAGGCGGAGCCAGTCAACCAGACAAGTTGACCATTGCCCTATCTTCTTTTCAAAACGTTGCTTTACAGTCTTTCCGAGAACACATTTTCAACGCAGGCGGTCCAAACTGCCATCACTGCGTCTCCTTTTCATAAACCTTTTGTTTATTAGTATGATTCCAATCGGCAAAAAGTTGGGGCTCTGGATGTAGACCCAACATACCCGATTGATAATAAATCAATTTTTTTGAAAAAAAAAAATAAATCCTAATGTGGAAATATTGGTTTACATATTGCTAATTCGCATATATTGTTGATATGGATGTTGTCCTGTTTAATCCCTGGTTTCGCTAGCTAAAAGCATATTGGCTGCATTTCTGGTTTTAGGTCAAAAGCAGGCAGATAGCTCTAGATTTAAACCCGGTGATCCCGATTTGCAATCAAGTGCTTTCTGTTTTTTTTTTTTGTGTTTTTTTAAGCCACGAGTAAAAATTAACATAAAAATTCTTTGCACCCAATGCGAAAAAGCTCTTCTCTTCTTCCATTAAGAAAAACGCATTTCGCATTCACTCGTTATCTGCTCGTTGCTATAATCAGCCTGTCTATATATTCTACCCACCACGCATGGCGCAGAAAAGGGAAATGAACACAAGCGATGAGGAATCGGAGCAGAAGCTCCCGAGGCTCAATGCAGGCAACCAGCTGTTCCAGGACCTGGACGCCGACAACGTGTCAGCAACCGAGATCGAGAGCCTGTGCATGCGGTGCCACGAGAACGGGATGACCAAACTACTTCTGACACGCATCCCGCACTTCAAGTCAATCATCGTCATGGCGTTCGAGTGCCCGCACTGCGGACTCAAGAACAGCGAGGTGCAGAGCGGAGAGGCGATCCAGGAAAAGGGCCACAGATACGAGGTGCAGTGCACAACAAAGGCCGATCTGAACCGGCAGATTGTGCGTAACAGCTCGGCATCCGTATCGTTTCCAGAGTTCGAGTTCACGGCGCCGCCAGCTACAAACTCGCTGCTGACGACAGCTGAGGGCCTGGTGACGCGGTTCATCGAGGACTTGTCGCTGGACCAGCCGCAGCGCAAGGAGGTGGCACCTGCCGTGTTCCAGGCAATTGAGGCGCTGCTGGACAGACTGCGTGGCGTGCTGGAGCTGCCAGAGGACGAGGAACCGGGAAGGGCGGTGACGCTGGTGGTGGACGATCCGTCGGGGAACTCGTATGTGGAGAATCTGTGTGCGCCCCAGGCGGATCCAAAGATGAAGATCAGCCACTACACGCGCACGAAGCAGCAGATGATAGACCTCGGCATGGCGAGCGAGGGCGATGGTGCTGAGCAGGCAGCAGAAGCAGAGGCAGCGACGGCACCCGCCCGCACTAGCGCGCACAAGGAGATGGAGGCAGCGGCAAAGGTGGAGCGTGCGGTGCGCGATGCGGCGGAGAACAACGAGATCCTGACATTCCCAGCCAACTGCTCCTCGTGCAACGCGCCGTGCGACACGCGGATGCAAATGGTCGATATCCCGCACTTCCAAGAAGTCATCATCATGTCAACCACGTGCAACCAATGCGGATACAAGTCAAACGAGGTCAAGTGCGGCGGCGCCATCAGTGCCAAGGGCAGACGCATCACGCTGACCCTGGAGGACAAGGACGATCTGTCGCGCGATATCCTCAAGTCTGAGACCAGCTCCTTCTGTGTCCCTGAGGTCGATCTCGACATGTTTGCCGGCACCATGGGCGGCAAGTTCACCACCATCGAGGGCCTGCTACGTCAGGCGCACGAAGAGCTCGACCGCAGGGCGCCCTTTGTTGCTGGCGACTCCGCATCTGCCGAGAAGCGCGACCGCTTCCTCCGTTTCCTTGCCAAACTCGACGCCGCTGCCAACGGCGATGTTCTGCCACTGACGCTGGTTCTCGACGACCCAATGGCGCACTCGTATGTGCAGAACATCTATGCCCCAGACCCAGACCCAAACATGGTCACCGAGGACTACGAGCGCTCATTCGAGCAGAACGAGGAGCTGGGCCTCAACGACATTAGCGTGGATTAATACGCCGCTGATGCCGTGTAGAAAGGGATTCTGCACCGTGAAAGATCTAGATCTAATGTTCGTAATTCTTAGTATCAATAAAACAACTCACCGCGCACCCCGCTATAATGAAAAAGGGCCTGTTATCCAGAGCATCCATGTGCTAGAGTCGCCAATGAGTGGGGGAGAAGCTTTCGGCTCTGCACCCAATCCCACACTCCCGTCAAGATCTATCACCAGAACCATCCGCAGGCTCTCCTCCTACTGTCTCTAAGTGACTGGCGTTGCTGCCGCTGTTGCTGTCGTTGTTTTTGTCGCCAGCCATATTCTTTTCCAGCCACGACTCCTGGTTAAAGATCTTGCCCATTACTGCGCCCGCACCAGCAGAACCAGGCGCGGCCTTTGCTGGACGCACAGTGATAGTCCGACCAAAGAGTTCGGCATCGTTCATGTTGTCTATAGCCGCCGCCGCATCTTCCTCATCCTCGTATTCGATGAACCCGATGCCGCGGTGTCTGTTACTGGATCCTGGGTCCGGAGGCAGCGTGATCTGCACTATCTCGCCAAACGGTATGAACGCCCCATGCAGAGTATCCTCGGTCACTTCGGTTTCCAGACCACTGACAAACAACATGCACTTGTTGCTTGCCGCTTTCATTTTGTTAATTGTGGTTTTTTACTTGTTGGTTTTGCTTAGAAGAAGGGAAAAGGTGAAAAAAAAGTAATGAGAAGAAGAGTACGCTATCCGGGGGTTCTGTGGGTTTCAGATGGTGTCCGTTTATCTCCAGCAACATCAGTGGTTCTTTTTATAGAGTGGTGATTAATTTGGTACCAAGCAAAAACTAATAATGGGGCACCCACATGCTACCGTTTATCACCAACGCAAAATTGAAAATAACCTTAAAAATTAGTAATAATAGCTGGCAGAAACAAAATAAAATTGGAGCAATAATAAAAAGAAATCGTCAAGATAAATAAGAAAATAAAATAAGAGCTGGAAAAACTAGCAACCGTTGAGCACGCTGAAATCGAATTTCGGGGTGTAGTTGCTATCAAAGATACCAAAGTTGCGCTCCGAGTCAACAACATTGTACTTCCAAAGCGCATCCTTGGCCTCAAAGTAGAAGTAGTTGTACCCAGCAGCCTGTGCGGCGCACTTGAACTTCTTTGCATAAGAGATCTCGTTTTCCAAAGTGAGTGGGCTGGGACCGGTGTTTCCGGCAGATGACCAGCCGCTCTCGCCAAACCGCACAGGCTTGCCGCCAGCGACATTGGCCTTGACGGTGTTGGCACGCTGGATGACCGACGCAACCGACGCATCGATGTTTGTGAAGACGGGGTCGAAGATCGAGTAGACATTGATTTGCACAATGTCAGAGGCATCGGCCATTCCCTTGGTGAAGTGGGCATCTTGGTCGGTGGTGTAGACAGGAATACCGCCTAGCCCGGCATCAATCAAGCGGTTACGCATATTGTTGACGTGGCTAATAATGGTGCCTTCTGGCATACCCTTCGAAATCTCCTCATTGCCAACCGACACGCCTTTGATCAGATCTGTTCCGTACTGCTTTGCAACCGCAATAAACTCCGTCATCTCCGCCTCAGTGCGTTCCGCTCCGTCGGATATCCAGATACCCGCGTGGATGCTAAGTCCCAAGTTGGCGTTCTTGATTGCTTGCACCGCGTTACGTAGCTGAGAGCAGTCGGTTGAGAACAAGCGGATGTTGCTTGTCACCTCTGCCACTTTCTTGAGGTCCGATGTCACTTTTGCAAGGTCAGGACAAGTCCCGTCGTTGTTGTATGGCGACCAGCTCAGCCCCCACAGCGTGTTGCTCTTGGGGGGTGTGGGCTTGGGTGTGGGCGTAGATGTGGGCGTAGGTTTTGGTGTTGGTGTTGGTGTTGGCGTAGGCGTAGGTGTGGGAGTTGGTTTTGGCGTTGGTTTGGGCGTAGGTGTGGTTTCCTTGCTAGTGCTTGTCTCGTAGTCAGCATCGTCAGTCGTCTTCGTCGGCTTGGTCTTGTAATCAGACTCATCCGTCGTGGTTTCTGGCTCAGTCTCGCTAACGTCGTCGGCAGAAGGAGTGTTTGACTCGGTCTTGTAGTCGTCATCCTTGGTGGTTATGTCGCTTGATTCAGACCCATCCTCTTCGGTAGTGATGGTTGAATAGACATCGTCAACGTTCTTTCCAGTGTTGTGCGTCTCATACTCGCTTTCTTCTGGAGATGCAGCAGCACTGGTTTCGTAATCGGCCTCGTCAGCAGAAGTGGTCAAATCGGTTTCATAGCTCTCTTCTTCATCGACAGAAGTAGAATCGGCTTCATCGCTATCCTCTTCGGCAGTGGCGGTCGATTCGGTTTCATAGTCTACTTCCGTGGTAGGGGTAGTAGAGTCCGCTTCGTAGCTTGGTTCTTTGGGAGTGGTGGTTACCTCTGGCTCAAGCTCGGATTCGGTAGCCACATATGTAACCGAAGGCTGAAGAGTGTAAGCCGGCTCCGACTGCTCAGTAGTAAACGAGTAGTCCCAGTCGGACGTGATGTGGTATGTAGGTCTTGCCGTATGCTTGCCTCCATGATGACATTTTCTGGGAGTGGAATGAGTCGCGTGCTTGGCATGGGGAATAGGAGATGCCGCAGCAAGCATGCTGCTCACGGCAAACGCAGCGACTGCAAGAGATAAGGAGGATGCACGCATGTTCGTTTGCTTATTATCTAAATTATTTGATTGTCGGATGTAACGGAATATGAAGGATGTCTGCAGGGACAAATTAAGGAAAAGGAAAACTCAATACAGAACCTGCCTAATCAAGCTATGAAAACAGTTTCTGCTATGTTTATTAGGAAGATGTAAATGATAAAGGCGTGAAAGGGAATAGAGAAGGAAATAAACGGAGAATTCAGATAAATATACTAGAGAATAAGAATCGGTCCATGTTACATACAAATGCCATTTGGGCTGAATTATATACACTCCGTTTCCAGTAGTATTGGTGAGGACGGTTTACGCACATGATGAAAATTTATGTAGCAGGTTGCCTGTACCTTCATTGAGTTTTTCTAGATTGCGAAGACACATACAAAGCTGGCATACTTTCTTTCTATGATGTTAAGAAGTCTTCGTAAGAAAAAAGTATTCTTCTGGCGTACACCACTGCATGCATAAGATTGCCATCAAAACGCTTTGATTATTTTTTCTTTCCTTTGCTTTTTGCAAAGAAAAAACACTCGTGCATTTTTTATGTATTTTGCCATTTTTGCGAAAGTCCTTTGCAGCATTTTTTTGTGATTTTTTTGTTTCCAGAATGACTTGTTTCATTTTCTAGCAAAAAATTTTCTATTTGAGTATCAGTTACAAAGCTCAATTTTTTACTATTTGAAATTACTTTTTTTTTTTTTTTCCAAAAAATTTGATTTATTATCAATCGGGTATGTTGAGTCTACATCCAGAGCCCCAACTTTTTGCCGATTGGAATCATACTAATAATACTATTTGAAATTACATTAAAAGTTGAAATGTTGATTCATGTTGTGTGCCGATTGAGCACCCATTTGCGGCTGGTACTTTTTTTTTTTAAATTATTTGTCTGCAAAGATGTACTTTACCAACCGCCTTGTCTCTGCACACATTTCGTGTAAAGCGACTTGACGAGTTGTGAGTTGTAATTTTGTGAACATACCGAAATCCTGTTTTGTGTTTCTGCGGATAGATTTTTATGTTTGAATGCAGAAGCGAGACAACTTGTGTCACCGGTAATAAACAGGGATTGATACAAAAAATAAACGTGTATCTTGAACCGTATTTCTTTCTTTTTTGCAATTTAAAAGAAAAGCTATCTGAAATCGGAGAAGGCTGTTTTCTTTTGTGACAACCATCTTGAAGGCATAATGATTGACAAGCATAAAAAGTCGGCTGGGTGTTCAACATGTTGTCAGGACCAGTTTCACAAACTTTTAATTGGTCTACATGTCGCCACAGCCAAAGCGGGCTGCATATTATTCCTTCTGACGGACGTTGCGGTTTGTCTACAAAGAAAAACGAAAATGCCGCCGCAGAGAAATATTCCCAACCAAGGACACACATGTAGGATGTGGTCTATATTGCGCAGATTAAAGTTAATTTATTTCCGCCAATCTCTCCTATTTCATCAGCAAAGCCGTTGAACACTATTACGCGTGACTTTATCTCGTCTGGAATTAGCACACTCTATGCTGCAAACTATTCCTTAAATCCCTAGATGCAAGGACAAAGGTATCCAGAAGAGGATTATATTTCGTGTAGTCATTAAAAAGGGAAGAGAGCAGGGAAAACTAGCAGCTGTTAAGAACACTAAAATCGAATTTCGGAGTGTAGTTGTTAGTGAAAACACCAAAGTTCTGCTCCGATTGAACAGCATTCTTTTTCCAATCAGCGTTCTTGGCCTCAAAGTAGAAGTAGTTGTACCCAGCAGCCTGTGCAGCGCACTTGAACTTCTTTGCATAAGAGATTTCGTTGGCCAGAGTGAGTGGGCTGGGACCGGTGTTTCCGGCAGATGACCAGCCGCTCTCGCCAAACCGCACAGGCTTGCCGCCAGCGACATTGGCCTTGACGGTGTTGGCACGCTGGATGACCGACGCAACCGACGCATCGATGTTTGAGAATGAGCCATCAAAGATCGAGTAGACATTGATTTGCACAATGTCAGAGGCATCGGCCATTCCCTTGGTGAAGTGGGCATCTTGGTCGGTGGTGTAGACGGGGATGCTGCCCAGACCAGCTGCCTTCAAGCGGCTGCGAGCAGTGTTGATGTAGCCGATCAGCGTACCTTCAGTCATTCCTTTCGAGATCTCCTCATTGCCAACTGACACGCCCTTGATTAGATCTGCTCCGTACTGCTTGGCAACCGCAATAAGCTCTGTTATTTCCGCATCAGCGCGACTTGCACCGTCAGTAACCCAGATACCGGCGTGGATGCCAAGTCCCAGGTTGGCGTTCTTGATTGCTTGTGCCGCGTTACGTAACTGGGAGCAATCCGTTGAATACAGACGAATGTTACTTGTGACTCCCACAACCGTCTTGAGATTTGAGGTAACAGTTGCAAGGTCAGGGCAAGACCCATCGGTGTTGTAAGGCGACCAGTCAAGGCCCCACAGGGCTTTTCCGCCAGAACCAGACTCTTCGCCGACAGGTGGTGAAGTTTCGGCTTCGGTTTCGGTTTCAGGTTCGGGTGCAGGGGCGTCGGGTGCTGATGAAGGAGAAAGAGGTGCTTCTGATGTAGAAGATGGGGTTGGTGTGGGTGTAGGTGTTGGCGTGGGTGTTATTTCGGGTGCAGGTGTCGACTCAACAATGGTGGCCGGCGGGGCTACGGGTGGAACAGAAGTATACTGCTGTGCGGAGAACAGGGATTCCCAGTCAACGGTGTCTGCATTCACGGATCCTGCCGAGTACTGGATATCGATGGGACTGTTTCCAGTGATAATCAGAGCATCGCCCAACTGTTGAGGAACTGGGGATGCCGAGACAAGCATGCTGCTTGTGGCCAGCACTGCTGTCATGAAAGAGCTAACTGAAACCCGCATGTCTTTCTGTTTATCTCAAAAGAAAGGTGAATCGAGGGATGTAAACGAAATAAAGGAAATGGTGCAAATGAGGACCAGCCTACTAAGATTGTTAGCAATATTGCGGTTTGTTTGTTGGAAAGGGGATAAGATTACGAGACAAAAAAGAACAGACGAAAGAAGGAGGAGGAGGAGGAGTAGGATGTTAAATGTTTTAAAATGGTCCAAACTCAACAGCAGAAGAAAGGATGAATAAAACAAATGACGAATGCAAACACCAACTAGGAAAAACTAAAGGAAAAACACAGGCCTTGTGTACAGAAACGACTTGTCACTTGGCTTGGATTATTTAGATATTAGAAGGACTGATAGAAAAATGGTCTATCAGCTGAAAAATGTGAGTGGGCTGTGTTTTTTTTTTTTGCATTTGAATTTTGAGAAAAGGCAACATGCCAAGCGGGCCCATCCTTTTTTTGCTCTTTTTGAAAAGTAATTTGCATGCAAATCCCATGTATCTTTGTTTCCCTTTGTATTCTTGCTGCTCAATGAAATTCGGCTTTGTAAGAATCATTTGCTTCGTTTTAGCGCCATCCGCCAACAGGATGCTCTTTTTCTTGCTAAACAACCACACATTTTTAGCAGTCTTATAGGCAAAAAAAAGTTAAATTGTTTCAGGATACGTGCTCTTCACGCGAGTCTTCTTATTAAACTCATTACGTACATTTGAATTCTTTTTCAAGTTAGAGTTTTCTTACCAACCCTGCCACTTGTGACAATAAAAATTTCTCCCGCGTGGTTTTTTTTCCCTCAACACACCTGACAAACCAGAATACAAACACACATGCCCAACCGCCCTCGGATGATTCTCTACACAGTCAAAACATTGCTCTTTCAAAAAAGAAGGCAAAGCAAAAACGAAACAGTGAGAATGAGCCGTTCATTTCCACGCTTTTTATTTGGGAAAATCAATGCGGAGCGAGAAAGAGAAGGCGAACGGCCTAGAGCCACTGTGCCGGTTTAATCGATCTGCATGTGGTCCCCCCATTGTTGTTGCTTCTCTCACTGAGCTGCTTGTTCTTTCTTACACAGTTGGTATGGTTTCTACATTATGTTGCATAAGGGGGTTGGTCGTGTGTGAAGCAGTGAAATATTTTTATTTTCAGCAAAGGACATCATATCTCTCACACTTTTTTCCAAAAGCAAACTGTTTTCTGCATACCCAACCCAAACTGTATTGCCTGTTTTTACACATCCCTTGCATTTGCCAACATTTCTTTATTTCCGAAATGACACACTGCCCCTATTCTTATTTCTTAACAAAAGGAATGTGTTTCACTTTGCACAAGATTTCGCTTTGCCTTCTCATTTCAAGCGCACATGCTCAGAATGTGATTCCCTGTTCGAGGAAACTGTTGTAAAAGCATGTCATATATTAGAACTAATACTAGACCTACTGATACTAAAAACATTAGATCTGACAAAATAACTAAGAAAAGCCCTCGTACGGCCCACTAAAGCGCCCAAATATGAAAGACATAGACAAGAATACTTGCCTGCGTACCAATGCTTATCTTTTCATTTGGGCAACCTTGCAGCATAGGCCATATTACGAATTGTTGGTAGAAAAAGAGTATACATATAGTCCACATAAGCCTGCTTATACCAAGCGGCTGTGAATGATAAATGCAAGGTCAGAAAAGCCACGCCATTGTCTGTGGTCTTTATTTTTTGCACTTGTACTTCTGTGGCATCACAATAAAATGAGTATCTGCGCAACCGACATCAAAGTACATGATATATTTGCTCAGCCTAACTACTCTGAGCCACTGACATATGTATACTAGCTTGACGTATTTGGTTTAAATACCTTAGGTGGTGGTGGTGGTGGTGATTCGTCACGGGTTCTCTTTTTGTCATTGGCGGAGCCCTTGGTGTCCTTGACGGATCCTGTCATAGTGAAAAGGTGCTTGTTAAAACAGCAGATATGTGCTAATGCAATAGTTCTGTGCTATGCAAAGTAAACAGTTTAGATGGAAGCAAACTTGAAAGTAAGGTATAAAGCGCTGTGCGAAATAAGCAGGAGAAAAAGGGGGAGTAAATGGAGCTGTTGAGCAAAACGAAAAAGATGGGCTTTATATTGCGACCAATTTCAATCCATGTATGCCTTCATCAGAAATATACAAAGACTTTTCTTTCTACGTATTTTTCGTTGACTGGGCAGCAATCAACAGCCAAAGAAAATAGAAATGTTCCGAAAGAACAGCCAACGTCTCCCACTCTCTCATTTCCATATGTATCATCTGCTTGAAATTTTTGTTGTTTTTTAGCCCTCAGCTGTTCACTTTGTCTCATTATCGTATGTGTCGGAGGTTTGGCCGGCCTTTTTGCGCAAGAATGCCAGCATTTATTTTGTAGGAAAAATATATTTTAGCCAAACATTCGGGTATAGCCGTGTAAAATCCCGTCATTATATCTGCTGTTTCTCGTTCGTCTTTAGGTTGCAACCAAACATGTCTTTTTGGCCATGATACCCTGCATCCAGCAACAAATCTCACATTGTTTAACAACTAGAACTGCGTTAGCATATGCAATAGCTTTGGGCATATTACGTAAAATTCAAGATAAAATATGGCTAGTCGGAGGTGCATGGATCCCTCAAGTCAACCATTTTGGCTGTGAACGACCCGTGGCGTTGGGGTCTCAATTCCGCTCCCCTTTCTCCCTATTTTAAATCCCCGAAAGCTTACTCACTTTTCTCTCTCTCTTTTTCTGATAATGCCATGCGGCCGTAGAAATAGGCGGAATGAATAAGGAATCCACTGATATACGACAATACTCATATTCATCGGACAATTTCTCTTTTTTTCAGTGGTAGTCATTTCCAGTCAGCGGGAGAATGTTTCCAGGCCGCAGCATGTTGAAACCCCGCCAGTCTATTTCCTTTTGTTGGAAATATGCATGAATTATGTTGCCTCAATCTGATACACTACTTTTTTTAGTTTGCAGCACATTATGCATCGAGTTCCAAAAGATGAGCAAGCAGTAAATTCCAGCTATCTTTTTTTTTCTGCATTCAGCGAAATAAGGCACGGCCATTTCCTTACCGCTGACTGGGAACGGGCCTGATATTCAGCCTAAATTTTTGTTGGGTTCCACATTTGTTTGGGGAAGGGGAGGTGGGGGTGGAGGGTTTCATATTTCATACCCCCTTTTTGGTTATAGTAAGTTGGCAGATATCAACAACCTTAGCAGGTATCAAGAAGCCCAAAATCGAACTTTGGATTGAACCCCGAATCAAATATCCCAAAGCTCTGGGTAGCCAGGGAGGCGCCAGCCTTCCATCTCGCATCTTTGGCCTCAAAGTAAAAGTAATCGAGTCCGGCCGCCTCGATGGCACACTTGAATCCGCGAGCAAATGAGATCTCGCTACCGATAGTCAGGGGGCTGGGACCAATGTCCCCGGCAGACGACCATCCGCACTCGCCAATCCGGACAGGCTTCCCGCCAGCCACACCGTCCTTCACCGCGTTTGCCCGCTGAACAACAGATGCCACAGACGCACCGATGCTGGTGTACACGGTGTCGTAGACCGTGTATATGTTGACCTGCACCACGTCGGAGGCCTCCGCCATGGCCGGCGAGAACATCGAATCCACCTCGGTGGTGTACACGGGGATCCCGCCCAGCCCCTCTTGCTGTAACCGCAGCCTCACGCTGTTTATGTACCCGACAAGCACATCCTCGGCCATACCGTTGAACCTGTCCTCATTGCCCACCGACACACCCTTGATAAGCCCGGTTCCAAATGTCTTGGCCACCGAAACGAACTCCTCAAGGTCTGACTCCATCCGCTCAGGGCCGGCCGTAAGCCAAATCCCAGCGTAGATGCCCAGGGCAAGATTGGCGGCACCGATGGCCTGCACCGCGTTCCGCAGCTGTGAGCAGTCGGTGGAGTACAGACGGATGTTGCTGGCAACCGTGGAAACCCTTTGCAGCTGCCAGGTAACGGTGCCGAGGTCGGGGCACGAGCCATCGTCGTTGTACGGCGAGTAATTCAGTCCCCACAGCGCCCTGCTGCTTTTTGCAGTTCCATTACCAGAGTCGTCAACATTGCTTTCACCAGAACCAGCCGCCTGCAATATGGAGCTCGCATCAGACGCCACCGCTGGAGCTGGAGCTGAAGAAACAGCCAAATAGTCAGTGGTCTGCAAAGTTCCTTCCAAAAATGCTGAACTTTCTTGAGCAGGCGCTACAGTTGGAATAGAACTAGTAGCCCCTTCGTCCACAGGGTGCGGGACGAGGGGGACGGTGTTTTTTGAGAACGAGATGGCTTCGCCATAGTAGTTGCCATCGGCGGCTGCCACGCTTTCTGTGCCCGCTTCCCCGCTACCAAAGTAGCTCTGGGCAGACACCGCAGCCTCCGAGTCAACCGGATCCGCCTTCGCCATCTGCAGAACCACGCCAAGCACCGCGCTCGTGAGGATAGCCGTGAGCACCAGCACCACGGCGCAGTTTATCAGAGTGTCCCTTTTCAGTCTTCGAACACTGTGTCCGCAGAACACGCTGCCTGTCGCTCCAGACTGTTTGGCGGCCATTCGGGACCGTTATTCAAGCCGGTTGTCTGGTGGATAGCTATTTTGTATTTCTCGTAAAAAAAAAAAAAAAAAAAAAGTTGGCAATGTATTATTATTAACGTAGTATGTAAATTGTAATATGGTTTTAAATACACGAAATAAAACAAAACCATGTCGCTAACTCGTGGCAACGAGCAGAACAGGTAAACGAAAGACTGCAAAGTACAACAACACCCTTTCTCGTCGTTAGGCTTTATACCAACATCTCCTATTGCACTTTCTGGAGCCATTGGACATTGCACACACACAAGAAAAAGACATTACCAAAGCGGGGTGTAAAGTAGGCATATTTCTTTATGTTTGTAAAAACGAAAAAAAAAAAACCTAACAATCGATACACTTTCTGCTCCCAGCAGTTAGATGTCAGCAGCAGTGGACTCACCATCACCACCGCTGACCAGAGAAAGGTTACCAGCATCGTCGTCGTCGTCGTCGCTAACATAGTCGAGCTCGCGCGTAGCATCAGCCAGCTTGCTCATCACACGACGATGGTAGTCCAAGACGGTCTTCCCGGCATCGGACTCGGGCCCACCAACATTAGCAACATAACTGTTCAGGCCGTCCAAGCTGCCCTCGAAGGATTCGCCGACCGCTTCTTGTTCATCCGCCGCCGCAGGCACTCGTGCCAGCCGCAACGCATAGAGCACGCAGCGCTCGGCGGCCAGCTTGACGGGGATATTGCGGTTACGCACGAGGGCAACAGCAGCGCCCACGACGGAGTCGCGGATAGGTTCGACGGTCTCGCGGAACCTGTGTTTCGCCAGGGCCTTGAGCGCCAGAAGCGCGGCCTGCAGCACATCGTTATCAAACCCGCCATTGTTGTGTTGGTCAGCACCCAGGGACACCACACGCACCAGCGCCTGGCACATCTGCAGCGCAATAGGCGAGTCCCCGGGGAGAATGGCCGACGCCCCACGGGGGGGCAGCAGCATGTTCTTTGCCACGCCAGCAGCCTGCAACGCAGCCTGCCCGACAGCTTCGCCGGCACCGCCGCCGCCGGTTCTGGGCGTCAGCGCACGATCGACACAGGCGCTGATCTTCAGCTGCAGCTCGGAGGACTCTCTCGCGAGTCCCGGAGCCTGGGCCAGCACAGCGGCCAGGAACTCCATCTTCAGCCCCTGCACGAGTCCCGAGTCACCACCCGCCCCAGCAGCAGACGCAGGGTCGGCAGGTGGGGCAACGATCGCATGCTGCACAACCATCCGGGCGGCCAGGTCGGCGGGGAGGATGGAGCACAGCCCACCGAACGCCCTGCTCCGCAGTGCGCGCCAGCGGTAGTCGGAGTTGGCAGCCGACGAGCCAAGCGAGGAGAACTCGTTGCGCGCAAGAACAGCGGCCTCAAGCGTCTGCATGCTGGCCGGGGACAACGACGAGGCGCCGGGGGCCCGGAACACCGCGCAAACGGCCTTCAGGACAGCCATGCGCATGCCAGGATCGTCGGCAGCGCCGCCTGCTTGCTGCTGTTTGGAAAGCCCGGCGGTCAGCTCGGCAACCAGCGGATCGAGCCTGGTCTGCAGCGGGATCAGCGCAGCCAGCGCCGCGGCCGCCCGCTGGCGCACAATGTCGTCCGGCTCAGACAGGGCGCGCACAAAGGTGCGCTGCAGCTGCGGGAGGAACGGACGCATAAGCGCGGGCACCTGGGCGAGAAGAAGGCCGAGCGTCGACAGGATGGCGGCCTTGACGTTGGGCGGGTTGCGGTCGCCGACAATGCGGATCAGGGGGCCGGTGATGCCGGTGGCAAACAGACGCAGCGCCGACGGAGCGGTGAACCTCACGAGGCGCGCCATCCCGCGCACGGCGCGCTCCTTCGTGTCGGGGGAGCCGGTGAGCAGGCCCTGCGCGTAGATCGGCAGCAGGGGCGCGATGCCCTTGGGCAGATCGAAGCCCGGCATCGTCGGCCGGGTGCGCGGCAGCAGCTGGTCGGTGGCATGCTGCACGGCGCGGCTGACGGGGCCGACATAGCCGTCGTAATCGTCCTTCGGGATGGTGCGGCACAGCGCATCCAGCGCAGCCCACGCGGCACGCACCGCGTGCGGAGACGGCGCAGCCAGGAGATCAATGAGGATGCGCAGCCAGTCGGCAACATGCGCACCGAGCACCGAGCGGCCGCGCGCGGCGGAGCTGGGCCCAAACGCCTTGCACAGCGCCTCCATTGCAAAGCAGGCCTCGGCCACGCGCGACGCGTCCTGCGGCGCCGCTGCCAGATCAACGCCCTCGCCCACCCTGGCCATCTCGTGGAACTTGAGCATCAGCGTCTCCAGCGTGGCCTCGTCGGCCGCGGCCTGGCCAACAACCACACGCACGGTCTCGCGCAGCGCATCCTCGGCCTCGCCGTCGCCGGCCGCGTGGTGGATCGGCAGCGACTCGAACACCGCCGCCAGGATGTGCGGCAGCCGCCTGCCAAGCACGCCGCCGCCGCCGCCTCCGCTCGACACCTGGATCAGCGACGCCAGGGCGCGCGCGTTGAAGGCGCTGACGGGCCGCGCAGTCAGCGTGGGGATCAGCACCGGGAACACAGCGCTGGCGCGCACAGCCATCAGCTCGCGCAGCGCCTCCAGCGCGCCGGCAGCGTCGATGCCATCGAGATCGCCGCCCACAAGCGCTCCGCCGTCGCGCTGCGTCAGGGCAGCGAGCAGCGGCGGCACCACAGCGTCGACGGCGCGCGGACCAACGGCCTGCTGCAGCGCATTGAAAGCCGCAGCGGCCGCCTCGCGCACCGCGGCATCGTCGTCGCACAGGCCGCGCCGGACAAGCGGCACCATGGCGTCGGCGTAGTCGTCGACGTACGCCTTGCCGGTGGAGTGCAGGATCTCCGCCAGCCCAACAAACACGCCGTGCCGCACGCCGCTGCCAGCGCCGCCGCCGGTAGCCGACAGCGCCTTCCTGAGAATCGGCACCACGCGCGACATCACGGCCTCGCCCAGCTTGTGCACCAGGTCGCCCAGCGTGCGCGCAGCCGACGTGCGGCGGTCGTAGGCGGCGGACGAGAGGCCGGCAAGCACGATCTCCATGATGCTGGACAAGCACTCGCGCACGGTGCGCGGCGTGTTGTGCACGATGCTCTTCCACACGCCAAACGACGCCTGCCGCACCAGCGCAGACACATCGCTGCGCGCCACGTACAGCGCTGCAAGCACCGCCTGGCACCGGTCGGCGCCCAGCTTCTCGTTCAGCACCTCGCGCAGGTTGCTGCTGATGGCGGCCTCCTCCTCGGCCTCGTTGTCGGCTTCATCCCCGTCCCCATCCACATCCACGCCGCCGGCCGCCTCCGCACCGTCGCTGTCCTCGCCGTGCGCGGCGAAGAACAGCTCGCGCGCAGCCTCGCGGTCGCGCTCCGCCTGCTTGCCGGTGATCCCGGCCATGCGGTACAGGAACTCGCCGAGCAGCTCGATCGACGACTGGCGGATGCGCCAGAGCGCGTGGCCGAGCGCAGCAAGCAGCTCGGGCAGAATCACGTCGGCCGCCGACACGGAGTACGACACAACCAGGATGCGGCCGGCGCGCATCGCAGCCACGCGCACCAGCTCGTTCTCGTCCGCCAGCCCCGCGAGCACCGGCGCCAGGACCTGCGGCAGGAACCGGCGGAACTCGTCGCCAAACGTCGTTGGCAGGTATATCAGCAGCGTCATGAATCCCTCGCGCACCGGCACCTGCGCCGCGCCGTTGCAGCTGGCCAGCACCTCGGGCAGCAGACCCTCCAGCCGCCCGACTCCCACGCCGGCAAGCACCTCCGACAGGCCCTGTGCGGCGCCGGCGCGATCGACGCCCGACGCATCGCCGCCCTTCAGCACCTTGATCAGATCGGCCACCAGGCTCGGGAACTGCTCCTCGCCCAGCCGCTGCACCAGCGACCCGAGCGCCTTGGCCGCCGTGGCCCGCGCCTCGGGAACCGGATCCACCAGCACGCCGCGCACAAGCGGAACCAGCGACCCGAGATAGGGCGCCAGATCCTTCGGATCCGTCAGCGTGGCCATCGAGCCCATGATCTGCGCGGCGCTGCGCTTGGTGGACGCGTTGCGCTCGCGCATGCCGCGCTCCAGCACCGGCACCACAAGCGCCAGCGACGGCGCGTCCACGTAGTGCACAAACGCCGTGTGCAGCAGCGTGCGCAGCGCGGCGTCGGTCTGCTGCGCCGGGTCGTCGAGCGCCGCCAGAATCGCCGGCACGATCGCCTGGATCTCGGGGTTGTGGATGACGTCGCCGAAGCGCAGCAGCGCCTGCCGCGCCGCCGCCGACACCTGGCCGTGCGTGTCCGTCAGCGCCTCGATGATGCTGGGCACCACGCGCGGCAGCGATGTCGACAGCTGCTTGGGCGCGCAGAACGCCATCGACCCAAGCATCTCAACGCTTCCTTTCTTCGTCCGCCACTGGTCGGCGCCCAGCCCGGCAAGCGCCGCCGGCAGCACCAGCTTGACGCCGTGGCCGCTGATGCTGCCCATGATTGCGCGCGCCGTGTCCAGCGCCGCCTCGCGCACATCGCCGCTGCCGTCGCCAAACAGCTCCAGCAGCTGCGGGATGAACTGGATCACGTACGGCTCAAACAGCCGCCCCACCGTGCTGGCCAGCGTCTCGTACGCAAACAGCGCGCCCTGCCGCTGCTGCTGCGTCTGGGCGCGCTTGTCCTCGCACGCCGCGCGCAGCCGGTCGATGACGCCGTACCGCTTCAGCGCCGCCAGTCCGCGCCCGCGCACCAGGCCGGCCAGCCCAAACGCGCCGCCGCGCCGGTCCGAGTACTTGGCGCCATCGAGCGTGCGGCCCAGCACCGCCTCCACCAGCGCGGCAAACTTGGGCTCGTCGATGCGTTTGGCCAGCGGCGGCAGGCAGTCGCCGACGGCGCTCTGCACGGCCTCGGACGGCGTGGCCAGCGTCGCCACCAGCCGGTCAACCGCATCCGCCACGCGCGCGTCGTTCTCGCCGCCGCCGGGCAGGTGCTGCGCGAGCCGGCCGAGCAGAACCACCACGCCCTCGCGGATCCGGTCGTACGCAACCGTCCGGCGGTCCCGCTCCGCCAGGAAGCGCTCGAGCGTCGGCATCAGCTGCGCCGACCACCGGGTCCCGTGCTCCAGCGACACCGCGCGCGCGCCCGCCGCCAGCATGTGCGCCCGCACCGGCTCCGACCGCTCGCCCAGCACGCCGTCCTCCACCAGGAACCGGATCACCGCGTTGACCTGGTCCGCCGTGCCCAGCTCCGGCGCCAGGTGGTGCAGCGCATCGGCCACCGCCACGCGCGGCTCCGCCGTGTCTGCGCGGTTCTGCGTGCCGGCCACAACGATCCCGTACTCGTCGTACTCCGGCTCCAGCGACACGTGCCACGCAGAGTACGCGCGCATCAGCTCGTCCAGCGCAACTGCAACCATGGCTGCTCCGTCCTCCCCATCGCCGCCTTGCTCGCGCGCCTCGCGGACTGCCAGGCCAATGGAGCGCGCCGCGCAGCTCCGGACCTCGCTGGCTGCGCTGCCCAGCAGCGGAACAAGCCCGGCCACCAGCGCCGGCACCGCCTCCATGCCGTTGTCGGCCCACAGGGCCTGCGCAAGCTCCGCGTTCTGCTCGAGCGCAACAGTCTCGGACCCACGGCCGCCCACATTGGCCCACAGCGGCGCCGAATACTCCAGGCCCGTCAGATCCACGTAGTCGAGCGCCAGGAGGCACGCGCCGCGCACCGCGCTGTCTGGCTGCACAAGCCCGGCGAGCAGCGCATCGCGCTCGAGCGGAGTGTCGGAGCCCTCCATCTCCTCAGCCATCTTGACCATCGTGTCGCGGCAGCCGGCAAGCAGCGCGGGCTGCGTGGCCATCACCAGCACCATCAAGTCAAGCATCTCCTTGCGCGGCATCGCCTCGACGTTGCCAAAGTGCGCGTGGAACGAAAGCAGCGCCACCGCCATCGACAGCTGCTCCGACGCGCTGTCCATCTGCGCATACTCGTCGTGCTCCTCCACGACGCCCCTCTTCTTCGGCACGCGCTTGCCCCACCCGCCAAGCTCCGCCGTCGCCTGCATGAAGGGGAGCAGGAAGTTGAACCCTGCCGGCGGCAGCGGCGATGCCTCGCAGTTCACGCGCAGCCGGTAGTACACGCGCGTCGCCAGACTCTCCATCGACTCGCGCATCCAGTTGTCGGGAACAACGGACTCGAACCCGCGCGCGCGCAGAAGCCCCATCGCCAGAGGCAAACGCATGTCGGCGTCAAGCCCGTCGGCCACGCCGGCCAGCGCAACCATCGTGGCCACGATCCCGGGCCCCGCGAGCTCGCGCGCCACGGCGCCGCCGCCGATGACCGCGCGCTTCACAACGATGCGCACCAGCGCCAGCATACTCGCGCTGGCCACAGATGCGCTCCCCTCGACCACGGCGCGCACGATCGCCAGGCCTCGCAAAAGCCCCGAATGCACGCTTCTCACGTGCCCGCGCACCCCATTCTCCTTCTCCCGCTGCGCGTCAACCAGACCCTGGTCCTCCTTGCTCAGCTTG
Source organism: Coemansia sp. RSA 1200 (assembly GCA_027578915.1). Taxonomy (NCBI): domain Eukaryota; kingdom Fungi; phylum Kickxellomycota; class Kickxellomycetes; order Kickxellales; family Kickxellaceae; genus Coemansia; species Coemansia sp. RSA 1200. The sequence goes on from JANBTT010000016.1 coordinate 48,663, forward strand.
CGAGCAATGTTCTTCTTCCGCGCAATCTCCGCCTGCACCTGCTCCGCCCACAGGTCGTCCTTGTTCTTGGCCGTGCGCGCAGTGCCCTGCGCGCGCCTTTTTGCCTCGACCGGGTCGAAGTGCAGCTGGTCCGCGGGCGTCCTCCACACAGACAGATCGTCCGCCGTGAGCTGCGAGATCTCGGCCGGATCAATGCTGTCGTGCGCGTACTCCAGCACCCGCAGCGCCACGGCCTCCCCGCCAATGAACACCAGATCCTTGATCAGATTCAGCGCTGCCCGGCCGCGCTCGTCCATCGTCGGCGTCCCCGGGCGTCCTCCTCCAGCCGCATACGAGGCCTCCAGCGCATCCACCACGCACTGCCTCAGCGCAGGGAGGTTGTCGCGGCACAGGTCGCCCGGATCAACGGATGCGCTCTGGATCAGCGAAACCCACACGCTGGTCTTTCCGCTCTCCCCGACAACCGCCCGGTGATGCGACGCCAGCGCCATCGCGACAAGCGCACGACGTCTGCGTGCACCAGGATCAGCACCGTGGGCGGCTGGAATCCCGGCTGCCGCGGCGCTGAGGATCTCGGACCACCTGGCAGAACGAGCATTGGCCTCCGTCGCCAGCGACGCCGTCATCTCCGCGAAAAGCGGGGCCTCCAGCAGGCTCCAGAGCCGCAGGGCGTCGAGCTGGCTCATCGTGGCAAGAGCACCGATGGCCGCGCGGACAACCTGCTTTCCGTCGCACTCGTCGGTCGGGCGGTGGCAGGCCACCCAGAGCAGCAGGTCGGCCACCCGCGGATCGTCGCACCCGTTGGCAAACAGCGTGGTTGCACACCGCAGCAGCCAGGAGGTCTCGCGCAGCCCACCGCATTTGTGGAACACCTTGTCCCACAGAACCAGCGACTTCTCCGTGCCCACCACCGCATCAACTAGCCGCGCGCCATCCATGCCGGCAACACGATCCCCACCGCCATTCCTTGCTGTCGTCAGCCGGAGAAGCAGCGCAAACCCGACATGCGCCTCCAGCGCGCCGCCGCTCGCGGCCAGCGGGGCGGCCGTCGATTTCTCCGCAGTCGCGGCTAGCTGGGCTACAAGCGGGAGCACGTGCGCGGCCATCCACTGCGACCCCACAGTGTCGGCAACACCACTATCCAGCGACCCAAAGATAGCCCACAACGGCTCGCCCACCGCATCCGCCGCCCATCCGCGTCTAACAACAGCCGAGCGCTCGGGAAGCGCCAGCCCCTTCCTTGCAGCGTCCGAGAAGGCCCCGAGAATCTCCTCGCATTCCCCGCGCCCCTCCGCATCGCTGGTTCCGGCGGCCGCTAGATGGCCGATGACAACACCCACGTGCTTGCCTATTGCCGAGAACAGCGCACGCACCGGCGCCTCCTGCGTCTCCTTTGCTGCCATCTTCAGCAGCGCCGCCAGGATCACCACCGAGGAGGCCCACGACCCGCCACAAGCGTCGCCGGCATCTCCGGCCCGCACATCGCCCAGCAGCCCATACAGCAGCGTGCGGTGCTCGGGCTGCGCGTAGCTGCCGCGCACGAGGGGACCCGTGACGATCTCCGCAGCACGCCTCGCCGCCTCGCTGGTTCGGGGAACCCCCGCGAGATATGCAAACAGATCGGCCGCCGACCCGCGCACGCTGGCGTTGGAGCTCTTCAGCAGACTGGACGCCAGCGGATCGGCGAACACGTCAACGTAAAGCGCGGTCAGATCAAACACCCTTGCATCCAGCGCCTGCAGCAGCCAGAGACACGTGGGCAGCACGGTCTCCGGCGAGCGGACGAGCATTTTTGAAATCGACGGCCCGAACAGGGTCCCGAAGTCGTCGCCCACGAGTAGTTGGAGAAAGTCACGCAGATCCGATACGCTGGAGTAGGATACCGGGGTCTTTGCGCAGATCAGCACTCGATCGATGTACCCGACAATGGCGTCCTTGAATCCTCTCATCCTCTTCCTTGCACTCTCGTCCCCCTGGATCCGTCGCTCGGTGCTGACTGCGTTGCCGATCAGCACGGCGGCCTCGGGCCCGGCGTTCTCGGGGCTTGTGAGAACCGCCAGCATCGGGCGGGTCATCCTCGGATGTGCGCGTATTGTGCGCCACAGATCGCGGTGCGCGCTCCAGGAGATATACCCAGCCTTGGATCTGTGCATCCCCGGGAGTGCTGGCGAAACGCCCCACAGAAGCCTGGCGGCCATAAGCACCAGCTTCTTCCACAGGTCGTCGGCGTCGGCGGCAGCCATCATGCCGGCCAGATCAACGCCATCACTGACCACCAATCCCGCACGCTCCCCGAGCGCCAGGTGAACCCACGCGAGAATCGAGAACCGGTAAGCCGCGGTTGTTGCAATATCGTCCGGATGCCCCGCGCCGTTGGCCTTTTTTCTCGGTTGCGCCGTCTCCACCATCGGCTCCAGCACCGCTACCATCGCCTTGACAAACACTTCGCGCTTCTTTACCGCCAGCTCCCTCAGCACCTCCAGCACCGCATGTCGTGACGCCTTGTCCACGTATAGACCAACGGTTCCCCGCAGCACTAGTATCAGCCCCAGGAGCTCCTTGTCCTCCATCGGATGCGCTCTAATCGCCCCGGTCACTTTGTTCTTGAGCAGTACGTTTCTGCCCTTCACGCTCGATGTCAGCGATTCCGTCGACACCGCCTGCAAAAACGACTTCCATGAAAAGTCGCTGTCCCCTCCGTCCGTTTCGCTCATTATTGATTCCAACTAGATAGATTTTGATGTAACCGAAGAAGCCCTTTATTAGCTTTTTGGATTCAGAATGTAAAGCCAAGGTAGGCCTGTGCAACTATATCCCTGTTAGTGTCGGAAAATAAATATAAAAAACCACAACACTGCACCTTGTACAAATCAAAGAGTATGGAAAATTTTGAAAAAGGATAAACTGCGAATTGATTAATTGAAAAAATATATAAAGCAAATCCTTACGCAAAAAGACGAGAAATAAAACCAGGCTGTAGTTGTACGCATTTTTCTTTATGCGTAGTTTGTGTGCTGCGGTTTCAAGAAATAGCCTTTTCCATATTGATCTGGATTATGTTTCAACAACCGCAGCGAATTGTTTGCCTTCTGTGCTCTTTCTAACCCGCTGCGGTACAGACAGCCTTAGCAACAAGGGATCTATAGTTCTTTACCAGCAGTAAATAAAAAAGGTTACTGATCTTACCGAGGGTTAGCAAAAGAGAAGTGGAGACTCGGGGGATCGATCCCCGGACCTCTCGCATGCAAAGCGAGCGTTCTACCACTGAACTAAATCCCCATCAGAAGTGTCTGATTACCACCTAAACAGCAGAATTTAAATATTTCATCTTTGGATTATACAGTTTCATAATATTACTATTGCTTTTACTTGATCCAGATATTTCTTTTTTAATATGACTACACCATTCCTACACTCTATTTCTCGGCTTGCTTGTATGCATCATCATACATTTAGATATGAGATATGCACCTTATATTTCTTTCTACACTCTGCTGAAGGTAGACCTTCTGTTTTTTTTTTAGCAAGATGTTAATATCCACAGGTATGCCATTCTTTGGATAGCTGCAACATGGCGCTAATCGAAATAGAGCTTTATCTTTAATGATAATAGGAAAACAATTATATTTATTTGTAACATTAGATTATGGCAAAGATTAATATGCTATATACTACTACCCATCTCTTCTTCTTCTTCTACCTCTGCTTGCCTCTTCTTTTTCTATTTGCGCATAATATTCCTCTTCTCTTCTCTTCTGCTCATCCTCTTTTGTTCTTCTTTGTTTTCGTTTGTCCTCTTCTTCATCCGAGTCAATTATAGATTGATCTCTTCTTCTGTCTCCCATTCTTATATTAATGTATTTTGTGTTTGGTTTTTGCTAATTGTTAAAAAGATGTTGACCAAGCTTGATACAAAATATATAATTGAACATGTAAATAACAAAAAACGTAAATCAATAATTGTTGGAGAAACAAAACCGGTAGCTACCAAGCACTCATTTTTATATCCATGCCTACAAATTTTATTTTATAGAATCCTCATATGACACTACTCTTTTACTATCTTATTACACTTTCATGATATAGATTTTGTATTTTATACAATATGAACTATTAAGATACGTACATAGAAGAATGTCCGGTTTGTGGGCACTGCCAACTAATTTGTGTAAATACAATACAAATTCACCCATTCTGTGAATTTAAAAAATTGTCATGGGGGAATCTGACAAATGACTGTCACCTTGTCTCAGTTGAGAAACGAATATCTCTGGATAAAGCCATAAGAAATGTTTATAACCAACCAAATTTTAAAAAGGAAAAAAGAAAATATCTAATAAACATATGATAATATATACCAACAAAATTATCTCCCAAATCCTTTACAAACTATAACTGTTTATGCTCAACTTGGAAATGCATTAAATCATCTCATCTACTGATAGTGCCCATTATCATATTGAAAAGAAAGAAAGAAAAAGCCGACATGACATAATTTTTTATTTTATTCTAAAACTCCTCTTGTCTTTTCCTTTTCATTTCTTTGATTTTCTCTTTCCTTATCTCTTTGTTTATTCTTCCTTTCCTGTTCTCTTTTTTTGGCGGCTTCTGCCTTTCCCTCTTCGGTTAGATCTCTTGCTGTACGTCTAGGCATTTCTATATGTTATTATTTTTGCTTTCAGTAAATTAGCGCTTACTAGAGATGTAAAATGAATAATTCAGTATTATTGAGTAGAGACTAAAACATAATAATGCAAAAAAAATTTAGCTGGAGCCAGCCTTCTCCTTTTTATATTCTTAATTTTTCTGCTTTCTGCACTCAATATTCTAAATAAACCAATATATTTAATTTGTCTACGGAAAAACATTGTTTCCGGTTTATATTATTTCAAATTGCAAATTAGACACATATTTGGATATGCTTATTAAACAAATCACATGGCCATTATATAGTAAGAGAATATGTGATAAAGAGGTGTGATAAAGGTTCTTCCTAATGGTTCTAATTAATTTGGTTTCTCGTACTGGTCATTTCAGTGTTTCGGGAAGGCGGTAAATTAATTACATAGTAGATAAGCAGATATCATATAGTCTTCTGAATTGTCAATACTTCAGGTATTGCTTTGTAAATAGAACTCTCTTGATACCACAAAAAAGACATCACAAAAAAGATAGCTACATAGGCAGAAGAAAAAAGCAAAGACATAAAATAAAGAGAATCAATCTAGAGAAGTGCCAGTTGGTGTAGCAGTGGAGGCCTTTTTAACTGATCCCTTCTCTCTTTTTCGCTTTACGTGGACCCTTGCTAGATTTGCCAGCAACTGTTGCCATTGCTGGTTTCTATGGGTGCTCAAATGAAGATATTATGTTCAATATCCTGGTTGATACTGGTATTGGCTGGTTGTAGTATGGTAATGCAAGGGCAGTCACAAGGCAGTTTAGAATGCTCTTCCATGACATTGGGAATTCTGTGTAAACCGGTCTGTATATCTTGATTTCTGTTATAATGGTGTTAGTTTCAAAAGTCGGAATAAGTTGTTCTAATGGTTGTGCAGCAATAATATTTTTCATCTTTGGGGGTTGTTACTTAATATCCTTTATCTAGCCTTCTTTTTTGTTAATAAATATTTTAATATGACAACATATATACAGGCATGCATAATAAATAACCAATTTTACACCCTACAAAAAGTAAGCCTTGCGTTTTTTGCAAAATGTTAATTAGCCACAGGCATACCATGCAATGGTTATCTATAACATGTAACTAAAATCCCTTCTATTGACAGCAGTACAATATTTGCCTTTTGTATAGCTGCTACAAAATAACAAATTAATATTATTCTACTTTTTCCTTATAAACACTAACCTTATGAAAACAATGAAGCTGTCGTTATTGCTATTTGCAGTGCTTTCTATGGCAGCGTTGATTTTGGCTCTCAATTCAGAAGAAATGTCTGCCATACAGCACTTCTTGGACAGCACATCCAGCGTCGGAACAGATAGCGGTCTAACAAACGAGGAGATAGCCCATGACCTCGCAGAAGCGCTTGGGTTTCACAACTCTGCTCGCCTACTCTACAAGCATTCGCCAGATGCGCACATGGCATACAACACAATGTATGACACTCTTATTTATCTCTCTGTCAGCGGGTTCACTACTCGCGAGCAGAAAAAGCAAGTCAAAAAGGTTATAAGGTACTTTGAATCCAATCTTTTAGAGTAGTGGAGTAGATATAGCTACAATCATTTTTGCTGTTACTAATTCCAGTCGGCACTAATACACATTGCTGATAGAAACAAAGGTATTATTTAATAATATTGGAAAACAACTTTATTTATCTGTTACATGAAACTATGACGATTATTGACATGGCATTTATTTTGTTATCTTTTCTTTTTTTCTTCGTTTTCCTCTTTTTTTATTTGTGCATTGTCTTAATCGAGCCCTTTTTTTTTCTTGATCAGCATAATATTCGTCGTCGCTATCACTGGCCTTTTCTTTATTCCTTCCTCTTTCCATGTTTCTTCTGTTGTCCATTATTAAGGGTTGTCACAAAAAATGTAATTGGTTATTAAATTAACAAGAAAAATATGTGAGAAATAAAAGAAAAATATGTGAAGCGTTTACCCGTTCTTTTATATGCCGTTAATTTTCTTTGCTATCTTATTGTTCACCTTGTCTAAAAAAGTTGTTAATTTATTAAATCACATGATGTCGTTTTCTGGTTAGGAGATTTGGCTGTAAAAGTATTAATAGCCATATTAATGTGTTTCTTACCGAACTATGTGGATATTACAGAAGGAAATTTATAGCGTTATATTAATTTGTTCACTCGCATGACGATATCCATGTCTAGTACTCAGCAGTACTCTCGATAATTCGGTAAAAAAATATTAGAGAAAGGACGAACAGCCAATATTTGCTTAATCCACCCTCCCTCATTCCCAAAGCCTGAAAATCACAAGTGCCTTATTTTTAATCCACTCAGAAAGAAACCCCCCAGAAAAAACAAAAGCAGATTTCCACAAGCAAAACGCATAAATTTATTTTCCTTTACCAATTCCCATTGCGTGTTTATTATTTCATTTTCACTTTTCTACGCGCACAATAATTAACTGTTTGCTCTGAACGGTCCTGAATTAAGCGTTCTGAAATTAAAACGATACAGGATAAAAAGGACTACTCATGCAGACAAGTGATGGACAGCAATTCCAGCGCTCCGGACTGTTTGGCAGTGCATATCTGGAGCGGCTGAAAGAAGGCGACAGCGCAATGCTTGTGCCGTCGGCACTGGGAGGCAGCGGAGGCGCTGGCGGTTTAGGAGGCGCTGGCGGCGGAGGGCTGGGCAGCGGTTTATCGCTTGGTGGTATGGCACTTGGTGGTAGCGCAGGCGGCGGAGGAGGAATGACGATGAGGACGCGTTCGACGCGTGGCAGCAGACGGAATCTTCGCGAATGGAGCTCAGATTCTGAAAATGAGTTTGGACAGGAGGAAGAAGCGGACTCTGTGTTTGACACCGAAGTGAGTTCGGCCAGACAGGGAAGCGAGACGATGGGTGAGCAGGGCAGAGGCCAGGATGTGATGAGTGGAATAGGGCTGCAATCATCGTACGAGGGTATGCAGCGGCGTGCGCGGCGGCGTACGGCTCACTGGCACCTACGTGACGACCAGGCAGCGTGGCTGTCGGACCAGGAGGAGCTGCTCGTGCCAATCCGGCTTGAGATGGAGGTTGGCGACTACCGGCTGCACGACGTGTTTGTGTGGAATGCAAAGGAGCGCGTCATTACACCCGAACAGTTTTCTGCCATATACTGCGCTGATCTGTCACTGCCAGCAACCGGCAGGGCGGGAGCGCAGGAGTACATAGCGCAGCTGATTCGTCAGCAAGTGGCCGAGCATATTGCGGCATCCGATTGGGACTTTGGCGGCGACGAGCTGCGCGTCAACATTAATCTGGAGGTGCAGGTAGGGACACATGTACTGCGTGACCGCATCGAGTGGGATATCCTTGAGCCGCTTGGATCCAAACCTGAGGAGTTTGCGCGCACTCTGTGCCAGGACCTGGGGCTAGGCGGTGAGTATCCGCCGCTGGTTGCCCACCGGGTACGCGAAGAGATTGCGCGGCTGCAGAAGGAGCTTTCGGAAGCTGGCGATGCGCATTGGCTTCGGCAGCAGCCAGTCGACTCAGTCTTCCGCCCGATCAATATGGCGGAAGCGTGGGGACCCAGCGTCGAGATCATGTCGGCTGAGGATCTGGATCGCATGTGGATGCACAAGGAACGCAGCTACCGACGCATGCGCCGCTCAGAGCGGTCACACACGCGCTCATTCAACTTTCTGCCTCCAGAACTTGTATCGCGCGAGCCTGGCGCGGTTGCTGCTGGGTCTGCGGTTCCCGGCATTAGTTTAACCTTTTACACGCAAGCGGCGCCGCAGACACCGACGTCGGCAACTGCTGGGCCGTTGGATGGGGCTCCAGCCAGTGGTGCGACTACACCGCGTCTGTCGCGCAGAACAAATTCAACGTCACGCGTTCCAGGCACGCCAACGCGCTCAACCACGCCTCGCCAGTACAGCAAAGTTGATATCCAATCGTGGGAGTGCCAGCACTGCGGATGCAATGGCGAGCTCACGCCAACACAGCGGCTTGGGCCGAATGGCCCAAAGACTCTGTGCAATGCGTGTGGTATTGCTTGGGTGGTGCGCAATCGCCAAGAGCTTCCCAGCCACCGCAAGGACCTGTTCCGCAAGTAGACAGGCCACTCCCTGCAATAGTCCGAGTTTCTTTCTTTCATTTTTTATCTTTTTGTTGTTGTTTGCATCTGCATTGTTTTATGTCTCCTTGTCCCCTTGTCTCTAGATCCCGATGTATGGCTAAACTGACATGGCAGAACTACCAACACGTCTGGCCTCGCTGAATTAGTTCTTGTTGTGTGCTGGGTTTTGCACAATCAGTCGCCACATTCGACAGTGGAAGATGCCTTTTTTCTGGTATTCATTCTCGAATTGTTAATTGTTTCGTATATGCGTTGGTTATATTTTTTCTCAGTCACTCTAGAATGAACGGATAACAAAACAATGTGTTTTCTTTGTGTGTCACAGCCTTCAAAAAGTCCAATTCACGCAATATTTTGATCACACACGTCTAGTGGGAGCGCATGTGGCTTTATTTTATCGATTCTTTCTGTTTAGTTTTTGTTTTGCTCTGCTCTGTTTTTTGTATTGCTTGTATTGATTTCTTGTTATTGTTATTGCATGGAGTGAATATGAATCGAAGCAATACGCCCGTTTGCGTGCATGTATCAAACAGCAGACTATTGTGCTATAAATGTAGATGTGTATTGACGCTGTACATTATTCCCAAAGCTTTCTATTTGGCTTCAATGGTGGCATGTAGCTAGTCCGATCCATGTGTAAAGCAACAAACAGCATACAACAAACACAATAAAGTATAATATACTTGTTCAAAATGCAAAAAAGGGACAACACAACCTGTGCGTGTTTCTTGAGATATCCTTGTATCGATCTTCGCCATATAATACACCGCTGTTGATATTATATCTAAGCACTGTTTTTTTTAATTTTTTGACCAGAAATCGTTTGAATGTCTTCATCAGCTTTTATGCTTACATGTGTTTGTGCAAACATCCCAATCTATCGATGGTAGAGTACATGTGTGTAGATATGGGGTATAGTCATTTACACAGGGACACAACAAAGGTTCTTTCTGCAGAATCTCTCCAAAAAAAACCTAAACAAATATGAACCCCCATGCAGTATCTATTTTAGGCGTTCCTTTACACAAAAACAGAACTTCAATGCTACTCATTTTCCCTTAGCTAGTCTATTCTCCTCCTATCTCTTCCTGCTTTCCGCCCGCGCCACCAATACCGTTCTTTTCTCCCCCTCCCCTATTTTAAGCCTGCTCGTTCTGTATTTGTCCATTTTCGACAAATCTGGCGGGCTTTTTGCATATGCGCATGCAGGTTTTTCTCTATTTAATTTTTACTGTATTAATGTTGTCCCAGGGGAGAAGAAAAAGCGCAAATCCTGCATTATATTTTGGTCAATTCACTTATTTTCAAAACATTGCTCCGTAGAACACTTGGAATAAAAACGCGTTTCTTTCTGAGAGAAAAGAAGAAAGAGAATATCTTGGAGCAGATTGTAAAATAGAAAATACGTTTCTGTCCAAATAATACCCCAATTGTTCTTATTGCACCTCACGCTTCTCGCCTATTGCTCTTTTAATCAATATCATATGCACTGTAATCCTCTGCAACAATAAAGAAGACAAGAAAAAACAGAGGACAAAATATCAAAAAAGTTTGTCCATACATCAGAGGAGGAAGTAAAAAAATAGGGGCCAAATGCATTCAAAAATGGACTGTGAATTATTGCATCTATGCTTTAATATTCAATGGGTTGCTTTCTTGCACTGAGCCAGAAAAAAAAAGATTTTTTCTTCCATTCTTCAACAAGTTTATTCTTTGCAACAGATCTCACCCAAGGGTCGTGTTGCTTTCATTATCTCTACCACGGGATCCATCTTCTTTCATTCGCACTTTCTTGTTTTTCTATTTCTTTTCTTTCCTGCAAGTATATCCAAGTATCGCTGACTGACATTTCGTTGCCAACACAGTCAAAGATACAAAAACAATTACCACAGTCCAACCTTAAAGTTGTTTTTCCTCCCACATACCGTATTTACCGATTTCCTTTCCCCCTCACTTTTGTTATTGTTGTTGGACACGTTTAGAAAGACGAAGAGTATTCCGTATACCTCAAGGTAATTTTTATCTTATTCTACTGATCTTTGCGATGAATAATCGTATCGATCTCGGTGCAAAACATTCCCGAATTCCTCCGCAAAATAACCCCGTCTTTTTTCCAGTCTAGCAAATGAGGTTCAACCAGTCTTCTCAATCCGTCCTACACACCGACTGCCTTTGATCGTCATTGTTTATTATTCTTGCATTTTAATGATTTACTTGATATCTGTTCCCATATATTGTTTTATGGCCAGCGGTCCTTCTATATTGGGAACCACTGCTTCTAGTTACTTGCCATTTGCGTTTTAATGGTTGGACCAACAGTCAGACTAATCCTGACGTGGATATTATTGGATTGACATCCCCAAGGGGGAGCAGGATAGCTCCCGTGAGCAAGCGTTCTATGTCTGTTGGTTCGGGGCCGCCGTTTGTTGATGTTCTTTTTTTGGATGATAATATCTTTATGTCTTTTTAAAAAAAAAAACATCAACAAACAGCAGCCCTGTCCGCGTCGTCCCCGCGGATCTGTGCATAATCTTTGGGGGGCAGAGTATCAAGATTGGGGAATCATGGGAGACAGCTGGCAGAGTTTTGGAATGCAATGTCATATTCAGTGGAGGTGACTGGGCATATATGGCTTTTTTATCTTTAATGGTGGCTGCAAACAATCCAATTTAACCTCTGGCGCCCCCTTAGTTTGCACCAGTGCTTCTTTTCCCTGGCACAGTCAGTTCTGTCCTGTGCATCCTGCTGCTGCTGTTGCCATTAGCATTGGTATTGCTGCTGCTGCTGCCCCACCACCTCACTCTTGCTTTCTCTCAACATCACGGAAACAGGATTCTGCTTCAGCACCACTGCCTCTTCCCCCATCCAACACCATTGTGCTCTACGCGACCGTCACGCCTATGTTGCATGGGTGCAAGGAGATCTACATGCAGCTCTTATGTATTACAATGCCTACGAGTCTGGCCAGTTCCTGATTTAAAAAAGCTTAATGCTTTATCCTATCAATCTCCGTGTACGGTTTTCCAACTAGCGTTGACACTCTCTTCTGGATTATTCTCCGCTTCCTTTCCTTGCTTTTCTTACTTTCGCTTGACATTTGATAGTTTCTCTAGTCTTTTTATACCTGTCGCTTGTATCCTGTGTTTTACTTTATTTACTCTCTCTTTCTTTGCCGTTCTCTAATTATTTTGTTACCTTCTTTACCACTTCCTGTACCATTAGTATGGCTGTCCTCTCTTTGAACAAGACACATCCAAACACGTTTCAAAAGACCCTCTAACTTATACATCCATATTTGATTCCAATCTCTCTTTCATCCTTCCATCTAAACCGCCTCTACACATTCATCGCCATATAGCACCGAGCCCAGAAACCATCCTGCCTGCTTCCCTGTTCAGACATCGTGCAATACCGCTGCTTGACAGGGTTACTGCAATACTCAAGCATGGAGCCCCACTATGACACAACAGGCGCCTCGCAGCAGAACAGCGCTGACCCGGACTTGCAGGAACAGAATAATCGACAAAGACATCAGGGAAAAGGCCAGGCCTTTGCAGCCCCGGTTTCTGCCATCTCCTATGCGCCCATACAGCCCCGCGGAAACCCTGATGTCCACCGTCAAGCGCTAGCCGAAGAAAACGAAATACAGCATAACAAGGTAATGTCAGAGCGAAGGCGTCGGAATACACAGGCCGCAGCGCGGATGCGCGAGAGACAGCGCGAGAGAGAACGCAGGCTCATGCAGCGCAGAGACGACCTGATGGCACGAATGAATCAGTTAGAAGGCGAGCTGGCAGCTATTCGCACACAGCGCAGAGAGGCTGAAGGTAAGCAACAAACTCGCTCTCTTTTCTTCTTGCAAACAGACGCTATAATTGCTGTGTTGTGCCGGCTCCTGTCCAATCTCTCACCTCCATTGTGGTACCCTCTCCCTTTTTGGAATTCTTAACGGGAAAAAAGGTGCACAAAGACTGGGACATATTTTTTTCTTTCCCTGTTGTTCTCCTTAACAATTGCGCATGCATTTTCGCCCACACTTTTTCTTCCATTTTTGTTTCCTGTCTTTTTTTGTTGCTATTTACCCCAACTTGTCCGAGGCGATCGGCGTTCTGGTAGGGGCCGAAGGAAGAGATACACAGACAAGAGCAACAGCCTCCTTAGCAGGCATTGGCTCCATTAATGCCTGATATGCTCTCCCCCTTCCAGTGCAATCAATGCGCAACATCGACGGGAGCGCATAAAAAAGCCGATATTGTGTTCCTTTTTTTCTCGTTCGGCTTTTTTTCCCACCTGGGCCGCAATCTTGTGTCTGCTTTCCCCCTCTGTAAGCCACATATGTGCAAACATCGCTCCTAGGCTATTTGTCTTCTATGCCCGAATACGAAATAAAAACAGTTGCTTTTTATCCGTGCTGGAATGCTGCTACAACGTGCATATGTTTATTGAAAACTTCTTGCTATCTAATGACTGTTATTCGCAAGACTTGCTGCTTGTTACTACTGCTTGCACTGCCTGGAAGAGGATATCTTTGTTTATCTCATGAGACATAGAGTTGGACATTGCGTTGTGGGCGATCATCTATCCATCCATCCATTCCACTTTTCTGTCCGACACCCTTTGTCAGTGCATAAACTTTCAAAAGAAAATCCACCTCTCCTCTGAGATACATACAAGAGCTTTTTTTATTGTATCTGGCCAATCTATTATGACGCCTTTCTAAGGAAAATAGAACATTCTTCCATCCTTTTATTGCCAATTTTGACTCCGCTAATTTTCATTCTACTACATCGAAATTATTCAAGCAATCCTTGTTCTCCCCATCATTTTCGGGCATCTTATTCTTTTTCTTTTTTTTTCATGTTTGTTCATGTAGTCAGCACTGCCGATGACAATTACGAGATGATTCTCAGCCAGCTCTCGTCCGAGCTCGAGGCTGCCAACACTGCCATGCACCAGATCATAGACGAGGTTGAGAAGCTGGTGGATATTGTAAAGTCTATTGACGTCTAACCTTTCTCCCTCTCTCTGCACCCCTTGGTCTGCAACAAGAAGGATGCTACTGGCTCCGTCCGCCGATTGCTGTATTTTTTCTACATCATGTTCTTCGTACGATACAGTTTCTATCTTATTCTCATATACATTGTTGCTACCACATTGCCTACGCGACACCCTCCGCATTTGCACATTTGTTGATACTATAGATTCTTTGGTCTCTATGGCCAATACGTAATAAGGATTGTCTCAATCCTTCTCGTCTTTGTTAAAATGATAAGCATACTCGATCCGTGCCATTTCCTTCATACGTTAGATTTCTTTTTCACTGCTTTTGACCATCACAATATAAATCCTGCTTTTTTGAACATCTGGCGACAACAGGATGCTGTTTCAAAAACAAGGAAAGAAATACAAAGTGTAAAATATTAGTGACTAGTTCAGGGAGTTTTGCCATGAGTGCTCCTACTTTGGTCATAAATGAACCACCAGAATCATGGGGAATTGATTGCTGATTTTCCAATCTGATTAATATCTAATATTTTTCTCATTTTGATTTCTCACAATCATCATGGTATTATCTTCAATCATTACTAATACCGTGTTTGCTCTCTTTTCCCCTCACCTCCACCATTCTTATTTCTAATTACCTGCAGAGGGGTCTATCTTTAATTGTGGAAACTAAAAATATTTGTGAACAAATTGGTGGTTTGTCCGCAATAGTAACAGTGCTCTACTCTACTTTCTTTATTTCCTTATCTCCTCTTGTTACGATTCCGCTTATCTAGGGTTTTTAGATTAGAAAAATAGGAATTCTTTGCCTATCTTTCTTTTTTTTTTTTTATCTGAAGATAGTTTCATTATTAGGGTTATTATCTGTCCCTCCTTTTCAGAAGAGTCTGTAATAGCCAGAGCTAGACGACAGGAGTGGGTAGAAAATACGAATATACACGATGCTAAGAGCCGCAACAAAATCCGGGTATAGACAGGCAACATGCGCAGGGATATCTTCGCCCGTTCTAACTCAAACTCGTAATAGCCTGCTTCTATTGCATAGAGGATTCTCAACAACATATGGCGTAAGCAGTACTGCTACTGGTAAGTAGGAATAATCCAACTGACAATGCTTATTAACCATTGATTGACGATGATTTAACTGGGAAATTGGTATGTGAGATAAACCGACTAATTCATATCTCCAGAATAATGGGGGACTTATTTTTCTTTTTCGCTATTTTGTATGCTAGATGACGATGGTCGTTGTGTGAGCAAGGCAGGACGGATGGGTATGCGTGAATACAGACTGCATGGTGTAAAGGACAAGATCAAAAGAATGGACAGAGACGAAGAGATCAAGCGGATTCTAAAGGAGAAGTTAGAGGAGGATAAATCAACACCTGCGAAGGCTTCTAGCGAATATTTCTCTCCGTATATGAAGCCTGGATTCTCACGGCAGCTCATACCACTCAACTTGGATCTGCAGCCAGCAACTGTTGCATCTGGGGGTGGGGATGGTGGCGGAAAACCTAGTCCAAACAACAATACCGCTTCTGGCAAGCCAGATACGCCTGCAGAATCAGCTACGCCGGAGGAAGACAGTAAAGATTTTGCTAGCCAAGCCAAAGCCTACAATGGCTGCCTGCCACCGGGCGTGCTGGAAAAGTCGTTTAGCCAGGCAATTCGTGATGACATTCTGAACACCCTGACTGTCAGTATTGTTCGTCGCAGCCATGTGCTGCTATATTCCGAGGATCCATGGTCAGAAGGTTATTCTATACCACTCTTAGCTGACATGGCTAACAAGCTTGGAGCATATATGAACGCTGTAGATATAGCCGACTTGGCTGTGTTGACATCCTGGGTTGATCCGGCGTTTGAAGATTTGACGATTGTCAGCCATCCTTACTCACCACCTCCCGATCTGGATACCGGAAATCATAGCAGTTCCGGAAATGGATCGCGTATGTCTTTCTTTGCTGGGATAAACAGAAAGCGATCTAACGATGAAGGCGACACGATGAGTGAGCAACTGGATGCCAGGACTGAAGAGTCAGCAGGAAGGGATGATGATGCAGCACTTTCTGAGGATGAAGGCGATCGTCGGAACGAGCGTCAGCCATGGTTTATGCGTGGTAATGTGGGGACTGGCAGAGGTGACGGCGGAGATGGCGTTGTTGGCCTGGATGCAGAATCAGGCGATCCAGTGCTCTCTCGCGAGATGATGACCAGCCCTCTTTCGCATGACAGCAAGGAAAAGCTGGATAATACACTTCTTCAGTTTATGCGTTCCATGTTCAAAGCACAAAAAGACACGAGGCCAACCATACTCGTGCTCAAGAATCTGGGCGATCTTTTAAACACTCGCATTGGATACACGCTCTTCACACGACTGACGTTACTGATGAAAAAGGTCAACAAAACAAGTGATCGGTCCTTAATAATTGTTGGACTGATGCATCCGAGCATTTTCCATCAGGACATGCCGCCGCCTGGGATTCCACCATTCGATGTAAATCCAGCAACTCCGACAGCCTTGTTTCCTAAAGACCCTCTCCCAAGAAGCCGCAAACGCGGTCTCGGCGACATTCTTGATAACCTGCTAGGTGGTGGTGCCAAGAGTATCAACGCAAATTTGGGCGTCAAGGTCATCCAAATGGGCGATCCATTGCCGTCGCCCAATGCCCATTATGATACTCCATCATATATGCCTTTTAGTTCGTTGTCACGTCTTGAAAAGCGCATACTGTTGCCTTTATTTATGCGTGTTGGTATTCCACCACCAACTCGATCCGTATTTGCTGAACCATATGATATGAACCCGCCCAGGTTTGTTAAACAGGACACGAATTGTGGCGGAAAAAGAATGGTTGGCTCCTTGCGCCAATTGCTGAATGCTGAACAATGCTTGGATAGAAACGCCCGCACCATTCGAAACGTTTGTTTGCTGTATGGCGTTAACGGACTAGAGCTGACTAATGAAGAGGCTGCTTTTCTCGAGGCGCAGACAAAGACAGTTGGCACAATATGTGCAGATAATGAAAGCGACAAGTTTTCAAGTAACATATACCGTCGCGAGACCTTGTATGCAAGGGACCAAGCTACCATAAAATACGCACAGTTGTTGAACAGGGATCCATGGGAGCTAGATTATCGGGCGCTAGCCGTCATGCTGAGATCGCTTCCGGATGATATTGCTCGAAGATACTTTATTGGCGAGACATTTATCCATCGCTGGATTTCGTTGGCTCAGGCTCTGTCGATAAAAGAGTGGGTTGATAGTAGCAGTCCTAAGCGTAGTTTACTCGATCTGAATTCTGCGCCAATTAAGGAGGTTCTGAAATCTAGTCATTTGAGAAAAGCATGGATCCAGCTTCTTGAGTCTTCTGTGGCAATGCGCAAAGGGTACGCAATAGAAAAGCCCAGCGAGATTGAGGAAGCCCCCGCAGTGAGAAAGAGCACCAGTGGTATTTTTGCCTTGCACGAACAGGTGGATTTTGCGGATATTGGGATTGGTCGCATGCTCGAGGATGACGAAGAATTGTATCCAGACATGAGCAGCCTTTATATCAAAGCCGAAAATGTCGGTGAATCTGGTAACACGTCGGATAAGTCCGTAGAAACAGATCCTGTCGAGCCAGACAAGGGCACAGCATCCAGCGATGCTGTCCAGACGCCAGAGGACAAAACATCTGCGTTCAGACAATGGGCAAGTGTCACAGAAGAGCTGGATGCGGAGGTCGACGACTATGAATCAGGCAGCGGCAGTAGCAGCGATTTTAGCAACAGCAAAGGGAAGCACCGTGGGTCGACGCTGTCTCCGCAGAAGCGCATCCAGCTTGCAAAAAAGTCTCTGACAGATTATGAGGAGCGGCTTGTCGGCAGTATCATTGATCCGATGAGCATCCCCACTGGATTTGACCAAGTGTGCGTCAAGCAAGAGACGGTCACAACTCTTCAGGAGATTATCACGCTACCGATGCTGCGCCCAGAATACTTTAGCAAGGGCGTACTTCGACGGTACGGAGTTAGTGGCATTCTGCTGTTTGGACCCCCAGGCACGGGTAAGACGATGCTGGCAAAAGCAGTGGCAAAGGAAAGCGGCAGCGTGGTGCTCAATATCAGAGCAAGCGACATCTACGACAAGTATGTGGGCGAGGGAGAGAAACTAGCTGAGGCTGTGTTTACGCTGGCAAGAAAGGTTGCTCCCTGTGTCATATTTATCGATGAGGTGGATGCGCTGTTTTCTGCGCGTGCATCGGGTGAGGAGAGCAAGTTCCGACGCGACATTATGAACCAGATCATGTCCGAGTGGGATGGGATTAACACATCGCGCAAAAGAGGTGCAACTGATACTACTACTGGTGGTAGCAGCTCACCAAGCCAGCCTCCGCCACAAGTGACTGTCATGGCAGCGACCAACCGGCCATTCGATCTGGACGATGCGATTCTGCGCCGTTTGCCACGTAGGATTCTTATTGATCTGCCGAACGCCGAGGAGCGAGCCAAGATTCTTGCAATTCATTTGCAGGGCGAGGATCTGGAGCAGGATGTTGATCTCAAGACCCTTGCGCGGCGTGCGGAGAGTTTTTCGGGGTCTGACCTGAAGAACCTGTGTGTTACAGCAGCATTAGCTGCATTGCGCGAAAGGGTGCGCGAAGAGGTTGCTAGCAAGGTTGACGGCAAAGAGCACCAGCAAAAGCAGCCGAAGAAGCAGGAAACGGCGGATGCTATTAAAGACGAAAACGATCAGCTTAGCGTCTCGCTTATTGAGCGGCTCAAGGCTGCACACCATTCGCAGTCAGGAACCAGAGAAAACGGAAACAACATGCCACCGATCAGACTAGGCAGCAGACACTTTGACGCAGCGCTCAAGAAGGTGGCGCCTAGCTCGTCGGATCGGATGGCGTCGCTGGTGGAGCTCAGAAAGTGGGACAAGATCTATGGTGATGGCGCTCAGGAACGCAAGCGCAAGTCATACTCGATTGGATTCACTGGTGCGGAATCTGGGACAGAGCCAACGGTACCCGCACCCGAGCAGCAGAATCCTGGCGGCAAGAGCAAGTAAACATGATCCTGCGGCAAAGAAAATCATAGAATTAGTGGGAGAGTGGTTTTTTTAGGGAAATGCAATTGCAGTGTGCACATTTTAATAAACTGGCTGCATTTGTATGTGGGTGAGAGGTTCCTGCGTGTTTTGATTGGCGGAATCGAAAGGAAAGAAAAGTCACTAACTGTCCTGCATAAACAAGACAAAGACGGAAAGCTAGGGAAGGAAGGAGACAGCTTTTTGCGGCGGTAATTAAAAGATGATGGTTATCATCACGATAATGCTGGAACCTGGATCTCTTTTCCTGTTTCTGGTTAATGATAATGAATCAAGCAAACAGACACAAGAAATGCGAGTGAAAAAATGGCATGATGTGGTTTATCTTGTTTGAATAAGCAGTCGTTGAAGATCAATCCGCACAGCAAATGCGGGATTTATCTTCTCCTTGCAGCAATTGCATGTGAGCGAGTAAAGAGGGAGAAGAGAACCTGTGACAAAGCAAGAAAGTGTTGCGCTCTGGATCCAGAACTCCCTTACTGTTATCTATTTGTTAATTTAAACCGCACCAGTTGAACAGGGGCACATTGTAAGCCAAGCTGTAAATGGAATATTACGAGAGCAAGAATAAAGCTAACTCCGTGCTTTACATCAGCAATCA
This sequence comes from Coemansia sp. RSA 1200, assembly GCA_027578915.1. Lineage (NCBI taxonomy): Eukaryota > Fungi > Kickxellomycota > Kickxellomycetes > Kickxellales > Kickxellaceae > Coemansia > Coemansia sp. RSA 1200. The sequence continues at coordinate 68,138 of JANBTT010000016.1, forward strand.
GATAGAAAAAGAAAAGTCAGCCACAAGAAACCTTTTTCAAGCGTTTGATGAGATAGCTCTTAATTTTAATTTTTGAAGAAAAAGGGTGGGGCTTTTCTTCGGACAATCCGAGTGTACGAAAAGGGTTCATTGTTTACTGAAACTGGAGAAACTTTGCTGCGTCTATAGGTGATAGAATTTTTCTTGTTCCCACAGATGGCTCAGATGAGCTTTTGAATCTAGTGGATAGGTGGAAGCTTTGAAGTTTGATTTTGGACAAAAATAAGTTTTGCACATTAGAACGCCTCACATGGGTGTAAGTCTGAGGGAACGTTCTATAATATCCCTACCACTGCGCCTATTCATGATTGTGGCCAAGACACTCTAGTACCGAATAGGCGCGCATCATTGCATGTATGTGCTGCTCTAGATGCGCCTTCAATTAATGGGGGAGGATTGGTTCTTGCATAATGCCTTGTTGTCACTGTTAGGCGGCATGTTTTTCATGAATTGTAATAGTGTGCCGAACCTGGAACAACAACGGATAAACAGAAATGATGGTCTCTGTGTGTCCTGGGTTCTATGAAGGCTTGGAACAGGGAGGAGAAAAAGAGCAATCAAAAAAGCATTTCATTATCTCATTCCATAAATGGCGGCGGGCTGTGAAGGGATTTTTCCTTGTCATTTACGGAAGAGAAAAAAAGATTCTGTGCATGGCTTATAAAAGGCAAGTCCGTCTCCCACCAGCCATAACTTTTTTTTGTTCCCCCTTCTCTTTCCTCTATTTCCTTTTGGTTTTTTATACCCATCCCCAAAATATCATCTAGCTCTTTTTTCTTTCTATCTCTTGCTATTATCGAGTGGGTTTCTCTCTTTTAAAAAGTGATAGTAAAGAGCACGCTTTCAGATTTGTCTCTTTTGACGCTGGTTCTTGGTTACTTTTTTTAAATCTATTACACTTGATATTGTTACGGGTTCGCTATCACTAGCGCCTTTTTCTTTATTTTCTTCGTTCACGGTGGATTCGCTAACACGATACGAGGTTGCTGGGTTGGTGTGGTTCTACGTGTATCACACAATAGATTGGGTGTTCCGGCAGACCAGACGCATAGGCAAACTTGCAGCGCGTAACAGCTACTTGGCACTTGGACTGGTGGGAGGTACAGTGTTCCTTTGGCCACTTGCACTCGGAGGTAGCAACAACAGCGCAGAAGCAGACACAGACACAAGTAGTGGGGCACTTGTAAGCAAAGAGGACTTGCATCGCAGCACGCAAAAAGCAGCAATGTCGGCAAGTGCAGCAGTAGCAGCGGCAGAGGCGGCAGCAAAAGTCGAGTGGGGCGACATGGTGGTGATATCAAGCGTGGTGATTGGAGCAGCAACATTTCTGTTCCGCAAGTACCTGTTTGGTGGGAAGAAGGCAGCAGAGCTCACGATAGCGCAGAAGACGGCGATATCCCAAGCGCAGAAGCTGACGGCGGACACCAGCCACGAGTACAGCGTAGACAGAGACTTTGTGCTGAAGATGCGCAAGGCAGGAAAGAACGTGGTGATTCTGTACGGGTCGCAGACAGGCACGGCCGAGGACTTTGCGACACGACTGGCAAAGGACATTCAGTCGGCGGCGGTAAGACCATTGGTGCTGGATCCGGAGCTGTACGACTGGCAGGGGCTGGCATCACTGGGCGAGGACGAGCTGGCTATCTTTGTGCTGGCGACTGCAGGAGAAGGCGAGCCAACAGACAACATGGAAGCGTGGTTCAATGCGCTGGCGTCTGACCGCGAGAGCCCCGAGGAGTCTGAGATGCCAGAGTTCCGGGAGCCCGAGAATAAGCCCGAGTTTGACAGCGAAATGCCGCTGGTGGGCGTGTCGTTTGCGGTGTTTGGACTGGGCAACAACACGTACGAGCACTTCAACCACCACGCACGGGTTGTGGATGGGCGTCTGCAGGCGTTGGGCGCGGCACGCGTGGGTGAGCGTGGCGAGGGCGACGATGACGCCGATATTGAAGAGGACTTTGCACGGTGGAAGGAGGCCACGCTGCCGCTGGTGCGCCAGTTCCTTGGTGCGCCAACTCCAACCGAGGATGTGCCGCCGCAGGCTACGTGGATGGTGATTGAGCTGGAGGCCAAGGTTGTGTGGGACAGCGGCCAGTTCTCTGAGACACCAGCGCCGGCCTTTGACTCGCGCCACCCGTATTCGGCGCCGGTCGTTATGGCTTGCGAGCTGACACCGAAGGCAGATCGCCATCTGGTTCATATCGAGGTGGATCTGGCTGGGTCAGGGCTGCACTACGATGCCGGCGACCACATCGGTGTCTATCCAACAAACGCTGACGAGGAGGTTGACCTGCTGCTGGCGGCGCTGCGCTTGCGCCATAAGGCCGACACGCCTATCTCTGTCACTGCAACAGATCCCTTTGCCGCGCAGCAGTCGCTGTTTCCCGTCGAGACCACCACGTATCGCGCCGCCTTCCGCCACTATCTCGACATCACCACGCCTGTTCCGCGCGCGCAGATCAAGGCACTGATGCTCCCGCACGCACGCTCTGATGCCGCGCGCAGTTTCCTTCGTCCTCTTGCCGATAGCAAGGATGCGCACGCCGCCGTTGTTGTTGCTGGCTGTCTGTCGCTGGCGCGGCTGATCAACGCTGTGCGTGAAGCTGAGAGCGCACATGCCGAAGCCCAGTCGCCGTTTGAGCTGCCTGTTGAGGCCGCGCTCGAGCTTTGTCCGCGGCTTCAGGCGCGCCTGTACTCGATCTCATCCAGCAGCAGAGTGCATCCCGACCGCCCATCTATCACCGCCGTTGTGCTCCAGTACGATTCAAAGGCCGACGCGTCTGGAACTACTACGCTTGGAACTCGTCGCTGCGGCGCTGCCACCAACTACCTGCTGGGTGCGCTTCGCTATCTGCGCGGCGATCGTGCGGTGGAACTGGAAAGCGATACTCGTCCTGGCATCCTCGTTACTGCCAACGACCAGCTTCCGCAGATTGCCGATGCGTCGACTGTGGCACCGGTATACGATGCCAAGCAGCACATGCTGCAGTCGTTTACGGTGCATCCGTTGCCTGGCTCCACGCTGGCCGACAGACAGCTGGCGTTGCCGGTATTTATTCGCAAGTCCACCTTCCGCCTGCCAGCCGACCCCGCCACGCCTGTCATCATGATTGGTCCAGGAACCGGGCTCGCACCCATGCGTGGCTTCATCCAGGAGCGCGCACTGCTGGCTCGGCAGATTGCTGCCTCTGGCACACCCATGGGCACGGCTCTGCTGTTCTTTGGCGCCCGCACGCAAGAGCATGACTACATGTACCGCGATGAGCTGGAGGAGCTGTTTACCGACATCCGCACCGCTGCACCCGAGTCGCGTATCATCACTGCCTTTTCGCGCGACCAGGCACAGAAGATCTATGTGCAGCACAGGCTGGTCGAGTACGCGGAGCTCGTCTATCGCACACTGCTCTGTGGCCAAGAGACTCTTGGCGGTGCACCGCGTGCCCACATCTACGTGTGCGGCGATGCGAAGAGCATGGCCAGGGATGTCACCCAAGCCCTAGTTTCACTCGTTGCCACCCGCGAAGGCGTTTCCGAAGACGTTGCTGCAAGATGGTTCTCGGATATGCGCAGATTGTCCCGTTACCAGGAAGATGTGTGGAGCTGATTCCTTATTTTGTTTTTCTGCATCTCGATGCTGTCTCTCTTTTGAAGGCCACTTTTTCTTTTCTCTTTTTCTTTCCGCCTACACGATATATATTCTATTTTCTTGCTTCTATATTTGGTGTTATTCAGTACAACTGAACAGTGCTTTAGTGAATGCAACATCATCAACTACATGAATAAGGGGAGGGAATGGCACTACAATTAAGATGGAGGTATACAGATAAAAAGGAGGAAAATGACAAAGTGATTAAGGAGTGTATGGGCGGATGAGTCGAATGATTAGAATGTAACAAAGGTAGCGAATATCAGAACTGTGGAGATGGCGATCATAGAGGTAACGTTGTTTGGGTCCTGCGAGATAACAGCTGAAGGCACGGCGTCCTCGGCTGCAGAATGTGTTTTAGTAGCGCCAAGAACGGCCTGTGCTCGGATGCGGTATTCGGACGAAGAAGAAAAAGCAGCAGCAGCCGTCGTCATAGATGTTGTAATAGGCGAATGCGCCTGACACGAGTGGAACAGCGTTGCTGATTTGTAACCACTGTTTTTAGACGCTGTCCTGTATTCGTGCACGCCAAGCTGCAGGGGGTCGTCATATGGGAAGTGATGGTGTTGGGGTGTTCCTTCTTGGTCGCCTTTGCTTACTTCGGTCGCTTGCGGCAGATCATTAGTAAACGATGTTGTGTGTCCACTTGCTCCTCTGTACAGCAGCATTGACATGGGTTTTGTCGCCCATTGTGTTGGTTTTGCTTGGATCAGCGTGGATAAGGATGCAACGGTGTTATGAAGTGGATCCTCGCTATGACTGCAAACCGCCATCCTACTGTCTATTCTACTGCCAAAACCAATGCACTCCATACATGTGCTGCCGTTATGATGTGCCCCTCCTTCACCACAATCCGCGTTAGAAGAAGCCCGGGGAGGGCTCAATACCGATCCTACCGACACTAGTGGTGGCTGCACTTTAACAACATCATTATCGCTATATTCGCCTTGTGGCCAGGACAAAGCAAAGGGGCGTGGGAGCAACGCCTCCTCCATTCGTGGTACTTTTAGTGCTGTCCAAATACTTCTGCTTTTCTGTCCCATCATCGCCCGTGGTTCCTCTAGATGCTCTATCCGTTCCAGTTTCTGCTGTCTTTGATACATTGTGATCCGCGTCCAGAGAAGCAATCCAAACACTTGTGGCGAGACCGTTTTGGGCCCACTCCACCGTTCCATTAGTGTTCCTCCCGATCCTAACACTGCTATCCATATCACTAGTAGTCCGGTACTGAGTATCATCGAAAGTCGCGCCATTCCCTTGCTTTCTCCTTTCTTTTAAAATATGAAAGAACCTCCTCGTTCAGCAAAGGAAAGAGAGCGCTTTGTGAATAATGGAAAATAAAGAAAATCCTTATAATTAAATGCAACAAAGGCGAGAAAAAAGCATCAAGACAAGAAACATCTGATGCGGAGTAAGAATAAAAATAAAAATAATTTAAGAAAACAAAAGAGGGGAGAGACAACGAGGGAGGAAAAGAAAGATAAAGTTAACATCCACAAAAACCCATATGAACTACTGACAAGATAATAAGCTAAATGAAAAAGAAAACAAAAAAATTGCGGGATGAGCCCGCACAGGCTTTTTTTGCTTAATGTTTTCTTTTATGCTAACTGCTTTTTTCACAAATGCAAAAAAATTCTTTACCAGACACGAGAAAAAACAAATAGTAGGTTTTTGGAATACGAACAATCAAGCAATAAATAAAAGAAAAAAAGAAAAACAACCACTGTTGGAAAGTAGACACCAAAATAATAAACAATATGTGATTCAAACAATGGATGAAAGAAGAAAAGATGATAAACCTGCTGCGAAGAAAAAAGATGCATCCATTTAGCGCCTCTTCATGAAGCCAAAGGTAAAAGCGAGCAAGAACGAAAAAAGCCAAAAAAAACAGCCCAAGCCCCATCCAATTTTTTTGGTCTGAAGAAACACAAAACAAACCGACTGAAGCTAATTACCCATCCATTCTGCTTCCGCTTTCGATTGAGTTCTTTTTTCAGTGTTGGGGGGAGGGGGAGAAAAGGGGGAGGTTTTTTATTCACGAGTATTGACATGAATATTTCAATATGAAGGCACAGCTAGATATTCTTGGCAATAACCAAGAAAAAAAAAAGACAAATCGCTGTTGCGTCCAACCATCTCAACTCTTGTCTCTGCTGATACATCAGCTAGGCTGCTATCTTAAAAAGAAATCTTGATAGAAAGATTTGTTCCTGCATCCCAATGCAATGATTGGTCTGCATATGTTGCACGATGGCCTTAAAAGGAACGCCATGTTGTTGCGCCTTGAACTTTGCCATTTATTTACCTCCGCAAAAAACAAGGGTGGAAAATACCTGATTAACATGCATAACACGGCGTCGTAAGCAGTTGTTTGTTTTTTCATGCGTTGTTTATATTTCAGGCTTTGCATGGTAGCGTTAATGTCATAGTCACGAAATGGACAGCAAAAAAGGGGAGAAAAGCTCGTGCAACTGGCTATTTTTGGTCTCTTGGCATTTATGCACATGGCTGCTATCTCATGGCAATATGCGGCGCTCTGCTCGCCCAGAGACAAATAATTTTACAAGTAAAACACTGCAAAAAACGACAAAAGTGGAGACTCGGGGGATCGATCCCCGGACCTCTCGCATGCAAAGCGAGCGTTCTACCACTGAACTAAATCCCCATCAGAAGTGTCCGATTACCGCCTAAACGGCAAATTTCGAGTTTTCTATCTTTGAATGATACAAACCCTTAATACTTTTTATGTAGAGATTTTAATACCTAAATTTATATATAAAACAATTATATTTATTTGTAACATAAAACTATGACAAAGGTTAATATGCTATGCATTATGTTACCTGTCCGTTCTTCTTCCTCTTTTTGCATATTCTCCTGGTCGTTCCTCAAAACTTAAATTTGCTCTTTCTCTTTCTCGGGCTTCTTCTTCATCATATGCTTCTCTTTGCTTATCTCTTGCTACTCTTCTTTTATTTTGTCTTTCTCTTTCTTGAGAGCCGTTATCTCAAGATCTATCCCTACTTTGTCTTGTGACGCTTCCCATTCTTATATTAAAACCTTTTGCGTTTAGGTTTGACTAATTGTTAAAAAAGATGTTGACCAAGCTTGCAATAAAATATAGTTTGATATTCAAATAACAACGTAAAACAGAAATGATTGAAAAAGACAGCCGGCGGCTATCATGCATTCATTTTTATATTCATACCGACACATTTTATTTTATTTTACAGAACTCACATGTGACGCTCCTTTCCAACCATATGGTTTTGCTTTTTGGATATATATTTCTATTTTACAGAATGAAATATTAATAGACATATCCGGTTTGGGTGCACTATAAATTAAATTGTGTAAAGAAATCAATTCAAATTCGCTTATTATGTGTCTTAAAAAAATTGATATGGGAGGTTGACAAATGGCTGTCACGTTGTCTCTGTTAAAAATGAATATACTTTCTTTTATTAGAAATGCAAGAAAATATGTCTAGAAACCAACCAAGTTAGAAAAAAAGCTGATAAGCATATGTGCAATACCATGTATTATAAACACGCCAATAAAACTATCATATATTCTACTTGATTGCCTTTACAGAACTACCTGTTTATGCTCAACTAGTAAATGCTTTAAACCATTTAATCTACTGACAGTTCCCATCGTCATATAGCAAAAAAAAAAAGAAAAGCTGGCATGGCATATTTTTCTTTAATTTGGAAGTGCTCTAGCCTCTTGTTTTGCTTTCCTTTCCTGATCTCTTTCCTGATCTCTTTTTTTATCTTTATTTCCCCGTGCTCTTTTTTCGTCAGCTTCTTTTTTTTCCACATTAGTTGCATATTTTGCTCCTTGTCCAGACATTTTTATATATTGTTCTTTTTGTGTTTAGAAAAGTGGAATAGTGCTTACTAGAGATGTAAGATGAATGATTTGGTATTATATAGTTGAAACCAAAGCGAAATAATGCAAAAGAAAATATCCGTCTAGTGCCAATTGTATCCTTTTTATATTAATTTTTTGTGCTTACTACGCTTAATATCCCAAATGCAAGAATATGTTTAATTTGCCCACATAAGCAACACATTGTTTTTGGTTTATATTATCACATATTACAAATTAGATACGTATTCAAATACGCATAGTTAACAAATCGCATGTTCATTGTATAGTAAGGGAATACGTAATAAGATGTAAAATAGATGTTTTCATTAATTATGTTTTTCGTCATAGCTGCTTCAGTGTTTTCGGAAAATGGCAAATTAATAGCAGGGTGTATAATATGATATCACGTAGACTTTTGAATCGACAATGATTCGGGCATTGCTTTTTAGATAGAACACCTCTTTAAATCTCGCGAGAAGATACCCCAAAGAAAGAAATGAAAAACGTATATAATAGAAAATATAGTGAAAAAAGAAAGCTACATAGGAAGAAAAAAGTAGACATAGAAAAGAGAATCAATCTAGAGAAGTGTCAGTTGGCGTGGCCGCAGGAGCTTTCTTAACTACCCGCTTCTTTGTCTTTTTCACTTTACGCGGACCCTTGTTAGATTCGTCAGCAACAGTTGCCATTGCTGGTTTCTTTTGACGTTTCAGAGAAGTTTGGCTCTCAGAACTCGTTGTATCGCTGGTATCAGCAATGCTTTGCTGGTCAGGAATTGGAGCAGGAGCAGCAGCATCAGGCAGTTCTGACTTTGTCGCCTCGGATCCTGTAGCATCGGCAACAACAGATTCTGTCTTACTAGCCTTTGCAGGGGGAGGAGATCTGACACGCAGCGCTTTGTCCTCTAGCTTTGGAGTAATCTCAATAATACGCTCGGGGTTTTCGTGCTGAACAACCAGCTCTGGAACAGACAGCGAAACAGGTGGAACCTCGGTTTCAGGCTCAGACTCTGGTTCTTGAGGAACATGCTTGGAAACAGTAGTCTGTTGTTTGGGGTTCGGGGCAGGGACATCCGTTTCAGGGGTCGCAACGCTTTCAAACGAAGTAGAACTAGATGCAGAGCCAGCATCGGAACTGGAATCATCCACAACAGAGTCCGCTGTTGGGGGACCCGCGCGCGTGCGTTCCTCAGCAAGTTCCTTGGATATGGATTTGCGCGCATCCTTCACCCAATTGAAGGCTGATTTGCGCACATCCTCATCAACAATAGCAGCACTATCATGAACTGTGTCTTGATGATCGCTAACCGGCAGAACATCATCAATAGATGGTTGCTCCTGATCAGACACTTCTGGCACAGTTGTGGTCAAAGAGGCCATATCTTCTTCGTCGGTTGAGGGTACCTGCGGAGGGGTTTCGACATCACTAGGCTTGTTGGGTGCCGCGGGGAGTTCCGATGCAGCCTCTGGGCCAAGTGTATTGTCAGCACGCGAATCCTCCGACTTCTCAGGAGATGCCTTAGCGGTCTCGGCGCTTTCTTTGGCGATTGTGGCATTAGCAAGCTCTTCGGTATCCATGACAACCGACGGGAAGGCCTCGAGGTTTTCAGTTACCTTCGTCGCAGACTTGACAAGTTCTTCATAGATGGACGCATTTTCATGATCCAGTACAACACCGGCCATAGCCTCGCGAGCGTCATAGACGATTGATGCAGCTTCCTCTGCAAAGATAGGAGCGATATTGGCATGCTCGCTTGTTTCGATAACAACAGGTTCCTCGGTGTGTTCTTCAGGCGTAGAGGCCTGTTCAGAGGTAGAAAGCAAGGTCTCACTTTCAGCTGTCTGGGACTCAGCGACAGAAGCAATGCTGGCGGTCTCGGGTATGACTGCATTCTCTTCCTTGGTCGTTTCAATTTCGGGTTCAAAAGTCTCCGTGGTTCCCGACAACGATTGCTGCACATGTTCAACCGTCGATTCAATGGCTTCCGAGATACTAGAGACAACAAAGGTCTCGGCCAACTTGTCCTGAGTATCCTCAACCAATGGCTCTGAGGCGACGTCCTCCACCCTGGATGCCACGCTGGTAAGCTTGTCGGCAACAAACTCTTCAGTAACAGCTTCTTCAGCAGCACTCTCAGCCACGACAGCCTCCTCGATAAGCTCTGATACCTCAGACATGATTGCGGATAATGCTTCTGTAGCAAACTCCACGGCTGGCTCAGCAATGGACTCGGCCACAGATTCAACGACTGACGCGGCCTCCTGAGCGTGCCCGGTCAGCGAAGCATACTCGGGCTCGGTGGTCTTTTCAGTGAAAAAGCCAACGACAGACGCTACGGTCTCCTCAAACACCTCAGCAATGGACTCAGCAAGAGGAGATGCGGTGGTATCGCTGACATCGGCTTCCGAGGTAGCTGTGGGCGTATCAGTGACTAGTTCGACAGTCTCTTGCACAACGCTAGCGACAGAAACAACGTCTTGCGCAATGTTGCCAACAACAGACGTGGCCTCGCTGTACTGATTGTAGGCAGTCTGCTCCATACGACTGCGGTAGGACGCAACGCCCTCCTTGGCAGAACCGACAGCAGCACCCAGCCATCCCCTAGCGGCCTGCACCCACTGACGAGCAGACCCAGATACTTTGCGCGCCATGTGCTGGATCTGACCATTATCCGTTGCCAGGGTAGTGGAATCGGCAAACACGCGATCCTTGATGGACCCAACAAAGCCAGAGTCCTTGCGTCTTGAATTGGCAGCTGCTTCCGCGCGAATACGGGCCACCACGGCCGGATGTTCGTTGCCGGTGACAATGGTGTAGCACATAAAGTAGAGCTCCTCAACAAAGCCCTTTGTCACATCGAGTGTGGCGTGTGCGGCGGTTGCGATCCTGCTTGTCACGCCATGCACTTTGTCCCAGGGAACAACGCGATCAACGTGCGGCTTCAATGTGCGTGCGTAGGCACTGTGGACGGGCGGACACACGTTGCTCTTGAAAAAAGTGTAGACGTAAACGGTGACGCGCTTGGCGTGCGGCACGATGTGTGTGGCAGCAAAGGTGCGCGATGCAGAGTAGCCGCTGACTGCACCGTCAGCAATGGCGGGGAGAATGCTGGTGCGCGTGTAGTCGACAGCAACCTTGGTGTAGCGGCACAGCGCGGGTTTCACCTGCGCGTTCCAGCGGGGGAGAACATGGTTGGTGCAGAAGGGAACGATGTGGTCGCTCACTACGCTGCGCCCAAACGGAACAACATACTCCTTGACGCCATAAACCGAGCGCTCAAGCACGCCTGACGCCACGGGGATCAGGAAGCGGTTGACTGCACCGCACACCGCGCCTCTGGCAGCATCCACCGCTGGCTTTGCATGTGCAGTGTACAGCGCGCTGACAGTGTCAATGTGCGGCGCGGCAATACGATGAACTGTGTCGCATGCAGGCTGGACGGCCTTCTTCAGCGCGGGTGCTGCTGTGTCGCTGACAAAGGACTGCGCGCTGCTCACGACGGGGACGCCGTGCTTCTCGTAGAAAGGCACAAGATGCGCCCTGTACGCAGCGTCCACTCGGGCGCCGGTCTCGGTGCCAACAATCATGCTGTATACAGGAGCCACCACTGCTTCGTGTACAAACGCCTCTGCTCGGCACACCGGGTGTGTGGGCGATTTAGGGCAGGTGAACAGCGAGACAAACGCAACGTAGACCAGGAAAAGACGCCATAGCGTCCGCTTGATAAAACCGCCGCTTCTGCGCTGCTACAGTCCACAACGAAAAAAGATGCAGATACCAGACATAGACATATGCAGTTGAGGTGAACGGAGGGAAATAAAAAACTTCATTGCAGATTAGCATCGGAACACAAAATAAGGGTAAACAATCCTTGTATTGCTGTTGTTTATCGCAGCAGAAGAGCTGTGGGAATCAAAATAAGATATATATCTAAAGCACACTTACTGTTGGAGGAGTGCGCCGGGCGCCGTTGGGTCGATATCCCCTGGCCATTTTCTAGTATGTCAGGAACAAAAAAAGAGGAGAAAGAGATGGTAGGAGTGCCAGAAACTCAAGCTTGATCTTGTTTACAATATTTTTGGGGGGAGTGATAGCCGAAGAATCAAAAGCAAACAGTGAGTTCTTCGTGTCTAGTGGAAGCTAAAATAACCTCACAGCGACAGAAACAGATAAAGAAGCTCCTTCCACACCGAAGCAAGTCCAGAGAAGGAAAGGAATGAGGGAAATAAAGATTGGCAAATGTGAATGGAAAGCCAGAGACAACGCGTAGAGCCAAATAAAAGTGACGCGCGTTCTTTTGTCGTTTTGGATGCACAGAGACACTGAGACCACGATGGAAGGAATCGTAGCAGGGTACTTTTTCCACAGCGTGCTGCCTTTCTGGTGAGCAAGAGGCAAAAGAGGGAAAAAGAAGAAAAAGGCTAAAAGAGTAATATAGTAAAAATTGTGAAGAAGTGAATAAAAAAAAGTAGGGAGAATGGAAAATGCCGTTTCTCAACTGCAACCAAAAAAAGAGGGAGGAAAAAATTACAGAAACCTCGTTTGGGCTGGCCGGGAAAGAATGCGCTGGCAGAATCCCAAAGGTCTAAAAGGCAGCAGCAGAAGTTGCTGTTGCTGTTGCTGCTGATGATGATGATGATGGCGTAATAATGAGAGAGGAGCTTGATTTGCGGTGGGCTGAGGTGGTAGATAAAAAGAGAGCATTATTTCTGACAGCATAGCAAGCAGCGGCAGTCGGGACTGGAATTCCTACAGCCAGCCAGCAGCCAGCAGGGAGCATAGTCGCGTGTCCTTTTATTCTCAGACAGTCGCACCAGAGACACGGGCACTGCGAGCGCGGGAAGCAAGCCATTTGTGCAGCCCCATTGCCACAGCACAACCGACGATAATGACAGCACCCGCAACGCTGATCCAGTCAGGCACCTCGCCAAACAGCGTGATGCCAAACAGAAAGGCAAAGACCACATCCAGGTTGCGCATCAGCATCCCGGGACCCGTGGGCGCCAGCTGCAGCCCGCGATTAAGCAGTGCCTGGCCAACAAACGCAAACGCGCCGACGGAGCCCATCACCGTCCACTCGTACGCTGTGTGCGGCACCCGCACCGGCGGCGTCTGGGCCACGCTGCGCATCGCCACCGTCGAACCAGCCATCGACAGAAAGCCAAAGTACACTACGTGCACCATCGAGTGCACGCCCCGCCCAACCATGCGCACGGCACACATCGCCACCGCACCCGACATTGCGCCTACCAGCGCAGCTACCGCGCCGCGCATCTGCTGCTGGTCGCCGACGCCGGAACCAGCGCCATTGCTAGCGGCAGCGAGTCCGTGCGCAGCCTCTCCAAACACCATCGCCGGCTTGAGCACCAGCACAATGCCCAGGATGCACACTGCCGATGCCGCGCGGTCAAACGCGCCATACGGCTCGCCAAGCAGTACGCGCGCAAAGATCGCACTGAACACAGGGCCCGTGAAGAACACAACCGTTGCGTCGGCCAGCGTCATCTTCGTCACCGCGTAGAAGAAGCACGCGTTGCCGAACGCGCCAGCAGCGCCACGCAGCAGCAGCAGTCTACGCACCGCCCAGCTGCTCCCTTCTCCGACCGGTCCCACCGGACTGACACGGTAGTACGCGCATGCAACAAGCCCCAGCCCCAGTTGCAGCACACTGCGCGCAAACACGATCTCCAGCGACGGGAATCCGGCCACCGCCAGCGCTTTCACGCACACAGAGTTCGCGGCAAACCCAAGCGCTGACAGCGCCATGAACGTGTATCCCTTGAGCTCGTCCCGCCGCCGCTTCTTCTCGATCTCGCTGTCTGCTATGCCGCCCACGCATCTCCGTGCAGCAGGTACCGTGGCAGATACTGCGTTTGCGCTTCCTAGAAGCGGTGTCTCCTCATCAAAGCCTGCGGCCACTCTAGGCGATGATAACTGTTCTTCACGACGACTGTCACCCATGACCACTTGGTAGAAAGGTAGATAATGATAGATCAGTACTTTTAAAAAACAGCACAAAAGGCTTTCTTCCAGAAAGAGAAAGGAATGAAAAGGTTGAACAAATCGAAAAAAGTTTTATTTTTTATTTCACAAAGCGAGCGGCATTAATGTCCGAGCATCCTGCCAGGCTTAAGAATAACAAATAAGCGGCATTTGTGGAATGCTGGCTGGCTACTTTGCTATTCGCCCATGTCATATGCCACACATCCTACGTGCACCAGAAAAGCCAGAACCACAATCCCTTTAATTCCGCAGACTTCTTTTCGCACACTATTCCAGGCAAATAACAAAAAAATCCCCATCGTCCCTCCTCAAAAAAATCAATCATCCACATCCATCGCCTCAGCCGTCTCCTCAACTTCCATAATCGCCGACTCGCGCAGCACCCGCGATGCTGCCGGCGTTGGCGACCCTGGAGGCGAAGATGCCATGTTGCCCGCATCGTCGAGATGCAGCAGCAACGAGCTCTGACGCGCACCGCCGCTTCTGCTTGGCGTGGCAGCGTCGCCCTCGGCCGCTCGCACCTCGGCCATCCGTGCCTTGATCGCATCAAGTTTCGCCAGCTCCTTGTCCAGCGCCCTCTGGTACGGCGCAACCGCCGCAATGGCCGCCTCTGCGTCGCCAGCACGGTCTTCTGCGCGCGCAGCCGTTATCCCAAGCTTGGTCCAACGCTCGGCAACATGCTTCTCAAGCACTTCTGCGTGCCGTGGACGAAGAACCCCGGTAACAGTCTGTGCAAGCGCCGCAAACCACGGCGCCGCCCGGGTCTCCCAGTCGTCTGCCGCCGATGGCTCCCGATCGGCCGCTGCATCGACATCGTCAACGAGATCGTCGTCCAGAATGTTGCTGCTCTCGCCAACCACCGACGCTCCAACAACACGCGATAGTCCATAGTCGATTGCTCGCAAGTGGTGCTGCGTCCACGCTGTGCCGACCACTGCGGGAGCAAGCGCAAACGAAGCGGTGTCGCCAGCCCCGCGCCGCCCTCTTGCCGGAGTAGCGGGTATGGCTGTCTGCGAAAAGGCCGACCGAAGCGCCGAGCCAACGAACCGTGCCAATGTGCCCGTGTTAACGATGTCTGCAACGCTATTGAGCAACGACTGGTCAGAGCCGGCTGTGTTTTTCTCCAGAGACATGCGCAGTGCACTCATATACACATCCATCACCATGTCTCGTGTGCTCTGGAGCACAATCATCGGCTTCAGCGCCTCAACCGCCGCCTGCACAATGTGGTCAAACGCAGAGAGCGCAACAAACCCAATCTTCCGCTTGTGTGCTGTCTTGGCACTACTACCACCACCGCCTGCCATGTCACCGCGCTCGCCTCCGTCGTCACCGCCGCTGGGTTTGGTAAGCAGAGACTCCAATCGCAGCTTCTCCAGCGGCTCAAGCCCAAGCATCCCGGTGTAGGCCGCAATGGTTGTAAGGCTTCCCATCGGAATCGTCTGGTCTCCAATCCATTGCGCCCAAAGCGCCGCAACCATGCAGAACCTGGAATAAGCAATACTCCATGACGACGGCGCCTCCTTATACCACCCAAGAACCCGTTGGTGGCCCTCATCGGTTGCGCTTTCATCGCCCTCGCTGGACCCTACATGTGAAAGTCTGCCAACAAGCGTTTCCCATGCAGACAGACGACTCTCAAAGAATGCCACCAGCCGAGACCGAACAAGACTTCCGTTCTGGAGTGCTAGCGTTCGCCGGATCTCCCGCGTACGCTGCAATGCCGCACTACCACTCGTGGCAACACCGCCTACAGTGCTAGGAGAAGCATCCCGAACAATATTCCCAGTAAACAGTCTGAAAGAGCGACCAAGCACAGCAAACGCCAGTTCACGTACACGAGAATAATTCAGCATCGTCCCATCGGTAAGCTCAAGACACAGCCCAACTAGTCTGTCACGATCCTTTCTCAGATTCTTAGCAGCTGATTTGACGCGTCTCCAGAATGGCGGCAACTCGGCCTCCCCTTCTTCAGATGCAATCAGCGGATGTGCAGGATACTGCTTCAGCAGTGTGTCGAGCTTGAGTGCCCGCCATAGCACAAAATGGAATGTCACATCGAGTGCTGCAAGCGCTGCCTTTTCGGAGATAGTGTGGAGCCCCACGGTCTTGGCAGCAAGTTCAACAAGAGCGTACAGCTGTTCAATAGGCGCGTCCAAGGACCGGTCGTCCGAATCAGCATATCCTTCGGCCGCTTCAAGCGCCGCTTCAGACGACGTGCCTTCTATGCTGCCGCTACCGTCGTCGCTGCCATTTGGCACCGTAAGCAGAGCTGAAATGTCTTTGGTGCGTATTATCGATCTCAGCGCCACGACTCGCGCATACACATCCGCATAGGCAGAAGTGTGCGAACGGGACTGTGTCTCGGGCACAGATGCAACCGCGGTAACAAGCAGGGACGAAGCGGTCCTGGCTGCCTTGCAAACCAGGTCCCCTGGAACCGCACCAGCTAATCCTTGCGCTTCAAGTCCGCCGTCAGCATTATCTTCTTCATGAGCATCTGCGGAAAGCGCCAAACCTGGGGCTAGCATCCTGCTGGCATCAACACGCTCAAGGAACGCAATTGCTAGTCTCGATAAACGTACATCCTCGCCGTGACGCTCAAGCACAAGCATAATGTTCTTTGCCGCATCCCTCAGCGTGTCAATACGGTCGGCATCAAACAAAACCTGCAGATTCATGGCCTCCGACGCAAGGAACACCAACGGGAGAAGTCTCGAAGGGCTGTCGATGTTGCGAACAAGTAGTGGGACAAGCATTGATTGCCAGACGCTTGACATTGCACGGTGTTCTTCGTCCAACTCGGATTTATCTTTCTTATTACGCAACCTCCGCTTCTTGTCAGCAGCCGCCTTGTTGTTCTCTAGAATCCACGTGGCATAAGCCTGGAGCAGCGCAGTCTCCTCGCTTTGTGATAAAGCAAAATGCGACAACACCGTGTCACTATTGCCCAATGCTGACGAGTGGCTCTGAAGAGCCGAGTGGTCCCAGGCAAGAAACGCAGAAAGCGTGCTCAGGTCAGATAGCTCGGGGATCTTGTGCCAAAGTGCTTGGGCGGCGGCAACAGCACGTGGCGGAATGGCACATTGATCGGATCCCAATGCTGTCTCGATCTCCCCATCCAGGGCCGTTGGCGCAATGCCCCTTATTGTTGAACCGGCAAGTGCAAGCGTCTGCTCCTCGCCCGAAGCCAGCCCAACCGAGTGGTTGGCTGGGGTGGCCCACATTTCCTCAACACACGAGGCTGCCTGCTCCATGACCCACTGCTTCCTGCCCTCAGGATCCACGTCTTGCTCTGCATCTTGGCCATGGCTGAGGTTACCGCCACCAGTGGTAGTACTGGTAGTGCGCTTCCTACTCGTGCGAGACAAATGCCATAGGAACGCGCCAAGCGACTTGAATAGCAACCACTTTCTTGCACGCCGTTTTCGGGCAGGATTGGACAGAAGGTCGGAAATCGACACCCCGGCGTCTCCAGACATTTCGACATCGTCGTTGGCTGCCTCTGGGCCGTCGTCTGTGCCGTGTTGTCCGGCTGTGCCCGAGAGAACACCTCCCTCTAGTGACACATCGACGCCCAGCGCAGATACTTGCGCAGAAACTATCCATTCGCTCTTGATCCACCACGCAACCAGCTCTGATGCAGCGGAGCGGACAGACGCATGGGTGTGTGCAACAAGCGGTGCAAGGTAACGCATTGTCGAGTGGCGTGGACAGCGAAGAGGTCTGGAGCCATCACTATCGCCATCATCATATTGAGTAGATGAATCTCTTGCAGACGAATACCGGAGCCCCATCATTGCGGAACCATCGTCATTGTCGCTGCCGCTGTTATCGTCGTCGTACAGCACGTTGATATCTAGCGCATTGCTGGAGGATTTTTGGTTTGAGTGGCTATTGTCACCGTTGCGCTCGTCATCGCCATCGTCGTCTTCCTCGTCGGATTCGCCAGACTCGCTGCTTGACTCCTCAAGCAACTGCTGCGATAGCGAATTGCTGTACTTTTGATGGGACCGTGCGTTGCGTTTACCGCCACCACGACGGTTGCCTCTTGCTGTCTTCTTTCCACCGCGTCCAGCCTTCCTATTACCCTCCGTGGATCCAGCACCCTTAGACCCGTGGTTGAGGTTGCGGATATCGCCGATTTTGGCGGACGGATCCAGATACCCGTGCTTTCCCAACTGGGCCACCAGCTTAATCGCCGCAACCTGTACTTTGATATCCACATCACCGGCAGCTATCTGCACAAGACGGGGCAAGAAGCGTACAATGAACGGACGTATGCCCTCGCTGAACGATTCTTCAGATATCGTATCGACGCCGCTAAAAACACCAACGCCGCCGCCAACATTGCCTTGGCTATGCGACGTCTTACTCAGAAGAAGTGGACCAACCACGGCGGATATTGCGGCCTCACGGACGCGAGGATCCTTGTCGTTCAAAGACCAGCCCAGGTAGCGCAGATACTCTGTGTTCAGATAGCTCGCCGGATACGCGCGGCACCAGGCAGCCAGCGGGACCAGACACTCGGAGCGGATCATTGTGTTCACGTCGCGATAGCGATAGATAAACACGGTGTTGTAGAACACCATGAACGCAGCCTCCGCGAGTTCATCCTGCTCGGTCAGCGCGGCCACGCGTAAGCGGAGCTGCTCCGCACGCGCAGACGGATCCTTGGCGGGTCTACGGCGTGCGCTGGACGAAGCAGCCGATCTCTTTATTTCAGCGTCAAGCTGCCGATGGGTTGTTTGCAGCTCAATGCTGATGTGCGCACGGATACTGACCAGCGCTGACTGGATGGTCAGGGTAACAAGTGTGGCCACATGTCTGAATGGTCTGTACGAGGAGCCAGCCATGTTGGCAATCCACTGCAGAACAGCCTCGGTGAATGCAGACAAACCGTTGGACTCTTCGTTGATGTCCTCGAAAATAAGATGGTGCTGGCCGTCAACAATAAGTTTCTGGAGAAACAGCAGTGCATTTTTGCGGAACTTGCGATGCTCCTTGGATTTCCCAGTCAACAGATCGTCACCGCCATCGAAATCCACGCCAGCAGCAGCAGCGGAGGATGAACCCTCGGTGCCACCGTGTCTCCTCAGCGCAGCAAGCGACTGTTTCTGCAGCCCCTCCACCACCGATGCGATTCCCTCGGTCTCGTAGAGCGCATCCTCGTGGATGGAGCCGGGACAACCGGTGAGCTTGACAAAAAAGTTGACCAGCTCGCAGATGGCCTGGTCGGCGTTCTCGCGGTACGCGCTTATCCAGTCCATCACAACCTGCGCCAACGCAACGTCGTCGTCGATTATTGCGCCAAGCAGCTGGTTTGTCTCGCCATCATTCTGTATACGAGTAGATGGCGCCGCGTCACCAGAGGTCCTTTTTGCCCGAGACCTGCCAGACGGTTTTGCCAATGAACCCCTCTTCTGGTTAGCCTTCTTCGTCCGGTCACCGCGTCTCTGCGGAGTCTTGCGTGGCGTTCTGGATAGTAGCGACTTTGATCTCTGCCCCTCCTCTTCAAAATCGCTCACATCGTCCTCGTTATTGGCATCGTCGCTTGAATCGTCCTCAGCAGACTCGCTGATCGCATCGTCGTCATCGTCTTCCTGGCCGACATCGGATTGGTTATCGTTATCGTTATCGCTATTGTCGCTTTCATCAGCCTCACCACCGTGGGCACGCTGGGTTTTTTTAAGCTGCCCAGTCTTCTGGCGCTTGCTGGACGAGGCGACCAGGGGCATGGCAAAGGCCGAAGCCGCCTCCTTTGCTGCTGTCAGCGCATCCTTTGAACGCTTGCGCGGAGTCATGCTAGACGGGTGTGGTTGATGGGCGGAGGCAGGCGCTAACCTGTCGGGTGGTTTCGACACGCGTGTGGAGCGACGTGTGGGAGTAGAAGCCATGGTAGAAATAGAATAAGTTGACACGATATTATCTCCCTTTTTCAGTTGCTGGCTTTTTAATGAGGAGAAAAAGAAAGGAATGAGAGAAGAGATAAAATAATAATATGTTTTGACAATGATGAGAAAAAAGGATCAAAGAAAAGAATCATGGCATTTTTTGTTTTGATACTCCATTCCAACAAACCAAAGCGTAAATGTCCACCATTCTTGCGCAGTTGAGTTACTTTTTTTTTTTTGCGCGTAAGAACGCGTCGAAGAAGCTTTGATGACGCGAAAACATTGGCCAGCCAACCAAAAGCCTTTGTTCATCAACTGTTTTTGCTGCCCGTTTACTTTACACGTGCGCGGGGCGCGGTTGGTTATCTGGAGAAAGAGAGAAAAGGATATTTTGCCCGTTCGGTTTATTGGCATCGATTATTGAGGAGAAGGTTTTATGACCTAGCATTAAAATAGAATCTGTTATCCTTTTGCTTGTTTCTGGCCATCGGTTCTTTCTGTCTTTCCTTGCGATTATTATTAATGCTATTCATACTTTAACGCACCTCTTTATTTTTTTTTTACTAACCCTTCTTCACTTCTTTTCCCCCCTTATTCTAAAGACCATGCCCTCGATCGAGACAGCGATCCATTACTGCTTTGCAGCAGGCGTGGTGGCAATGGTGGCGATGTGCGTCGTGCTGGGGATCCAGGTGCTCACGCTCGGGACGCAGGAGAACCAGGCGCGGAACAAGGAGCGGGTGCGGAGCGCAACGGCACCAGACACGAGCAGCCACGAAGCGTACTACGTCGGGTTCTTCCATCCATACCCGAACAGCGGGGGCGGCGGGGAGCGGGTGCTGTGGACGATGATCAAGGCGATCCAGGAGCGGTATCCGTACATCGTCAGCGTGATCTACTCGGGCGACAACATTGACCGCGACGCGCTGGTTGCCAACGCACGGGCCAGGTTCGGGGTGGACATCCGGACGGAGACGGTGTTTGTGGTGGAGGTGACGCGACGCTGGTGGATCGAGCACAAATTCCGCCGTCTGACGCTGCTGATGCAGAGCGTGGGATCCGTGTGGCTGGCATGCCAGGCCGTCCACCGGTTCTGTCCCGACGTGTTCGTCGATACTGTGGGGTTCGCATTCACCTACCCGCTGCTCCGGCTGCTGACGGCGCGGATCCCCGTTGTCTCCTACACGCATTACCCGACCATCAGCAGCGATATGCGACGGGCCGTCAGTTCGCGCGAGGCCGGCGTTAACAACGATGCGACGGTTGCGCGCAGTGCGACGATGACGGCGCTCAAGTCGGCGTACTACGCAGGATTCGGGTACTTGTACGCGGTGGCCGGGTCGTTTGCTTCCACGGTTATGACCAACTCCACCTGGACCCACAACCACGTCGTCAGACTGTTCGGGAATCCCGCGATGACCCGCGTCGTGTATCCGCCCTGCGACACCGCTGCGCTGCTTGCGCTCCCTGTTACCGCCGGCCAGCGCCTGCCCTTCGTGGTCTCGCTCGCCCAGTTCCGGCCCGAGAAAAATCATATGCTGCAGATCGAGGCGTTTGCACAGCTGCTGGCGACGCATCCGGAGCTCGTTGCACCGTCCGACGACGACGAAGACTCGCTGCCACAACTGTCTGCCGAGGCGCTGCTACAGCTGGCGGAGGAAAGGGAGAAGTTCTCTTCTTCCCCGAAATCTGCTTCAGACACGAATAGAAACCGGCTCCCTGCGTACCCGGTGCTCATCATGCTTGGCGGGGCACGCAACATCGAGGACGAGGCGCGCGCCGAGGAGCTACGGCAGGCGGCGCAGAGGCTCGGGGTTGCGCGGCAGGTGCGCGTGGTGGTCAATGCGCGGTGGCCGCAGGTGCTGCGGTGGTTGCGGCACGCCAAGGTTGGGCTGCACACCATGCGCGACGAGCACTTTGGGATCAGCATTGTTGAGATGATGGCCGCCGGACTGCTGACTGTTGCGCACGACTCCGCCGGCCCCAAGCTCGATATCGTCGTGCCCGCCATCCGCTGCACAACCACGACCGATGACGGCAGTAGTGTTCCCGCCATGCCGTCGGTCGCACAAGCAGAGGCGTTTCTGGCAATGCGGGAGGACAAGAATAAGGAGAAGGGGCCGTCGTTCCCGGTGGGCATGCTTGCCACCACGGCCGATGAATTCGCCCGCCAGCTTGCGGCTGTCCTGGCTGTCGACGGCGTTGTGGCAAGGGCCATCTGCCAGGCGGCCAGGGATGCGGTGGCGGCCAAGTTCTCGGAGCACGCATTCTTTGCAGCGTTCTACAGAAGATTCGGGCCTGTTGTGCGGTGGCTGGACATCCAGCGGACGGACGAGTGAGTAGCAGGAAACAATGTATCACAACGCCAGTAGTAGTCCAGCTTTCCCTGATCAGCAAAACAATGGAGAGAAAAAGGGGGTATAGAAATATAGACAAACTTCTCTTGTATGGGGGGGGATTTGACATTTATCGATTCATTGTTTATTTTTTATTTACTGGAGCTGGCTCTTGAGTGCTTCCTGGATCTTCTCGTTGATCTCGTCGGCCTTGACCAGCGCAATCTGGTTGCACCGCTGGATAAGCGCCAGGGGCAACGCAGCGCCGCCGGCCTTGCTGAGCGCACAGACCTCGCGATGCGAGTTCAGCGTGACGGTGTAGCGGGAAACCATGGTCTGCTCCTCAATGAGACTGGGATCCACAAGCAGGACCACCTCCTGGCCAGCGGCGGAGTGGTGGTTATGGCCGAGGAACGCAAACGACACGCACACGGGCGAGTGGTGGATGCTGAGCGGGACCGGATTACGGTCCCTGGGATCATGGATCACGGCGTCGGTTCCGTCAACGGTGACGTCGGGACGGCGGAAATGGCGGAGCGCAACGGTTGCGGCCACCATGGCCGCGTCCACCAGGTTGCCGCCGTGGTCGAGGATCCGCAGATCCAGCCGGAGACTCCACACCTTCTGGCCGGCCACAATGCACAGCGCCTCGGTGTCCACCGCCCGGCTCTGGCGGATAACCCGGTCCACCATCCGCGACACCACCGCCATCTCCTCCTCCACCGCAACCGTTGTCTGTGGCGGCGGCATCGCCAGACTCGCCAGCTCCGCACTGACCTGCACAAGCCCCTCGGTCGGGCGGTCCGGCAATGGCCGTGCTACCGCGCACGTGACCCGCGCCAGCACCCGCGTCTGGCCCAGCTGCACCTCGGCCAGCCCGTGCGTGGGCCCGCATGCGATCTTCAGCGTACGGAGGTCGGTTAGTCCGCGGCCGTCGGCGCGCACGCCCTTGGCCACGGCGTCCAGCAGAAAGGCGCGCTCGATGTTCGATGGCTGCTCGCTGACGCCCGCCATATGCTTGAGTGAATAAGAGAAGAGAGCAAAAGTAAAAGAGGTAGAGAGAGGGTCGTAGGGATAATAGGGGGTGCTTGTTCCTGTCTGGTTGGTGATGAAGGTTTTTTCTTTTGAATCCTGGTCTCCGCTGCATGCAGGGGGTGCAGTGTGCGGGGGTGCAGTGTGGGGCTTCAGCACGTGACGCTGTTATTATAGTGCTTGGCAAGAAGAAATGAAAATAACGAGCAGAAAAATGAATGGAATTCCCCTCCTAGAAAGCGGTCGGCGCGGCGTGCATGGGACACGAGAAGCCCAGCATCTCCAGCTCGAGCTCCCTGGCCCTGGTCGCGTTCTTGAAGGCCTTTCCAACATCGATGCCGGCGCCGTGCATGTGCCACAGATGCAGCCGCGTGTTGATGTCGCGGGCCATCCAGTAATGCACGGCGGTGGAGATGTTGGCGTCGTCGATCCACACGCGGTCGAAGCAGCGCGGATGGTCGCCGCACGTCGTGTCCATTGCCGCCGCATTGAAGCCGTAGCAGTGCGGGTTCTCCTGCGCGTGCTTGATGAATCCGTAGGCGTCGTACACCATCACCCGCAGGCTGCTGCCGCTGCCGCCGTCGTGGGCCGGAGCAGCGCGTTTGTGCAGCTTTAGCGCGGGATGCGCGTGCAGTGCCGGCGACAGGCTGTGCGGTGGTTGTGGTGGTCCGTGCGCGGCGGGCCCTGGCGCAACCAGGTGCGTGCCGTTGTGCTCGTGCGGCAGCAGGTGGTCGTAGCTGCGCGGCAGGTCCACGGCGATGTAGTGCGTGATCGGGTACGGCGCGCGCGTCCTGTGCGCCGGCAGATGCGCGGGCGGATGCAGCGGACCCATGCGCACATTGTCGGTGATGGTGGCCTTTCCCAGCTTGCTGAGCTTCTCAAACAGCGTGTGCGGCAGATTGCGGGCCAGCGACACCGTGGCCTGACGCACCGCGGCACGCACACCCGGCCTGGAGTCGCCTTTGACCATCGGCATGTCCTCGACCGGCGGCGGAGTGAGCACAAGGATGTTGGTTGCCTTGTTGTGCGAGTCGCGCTCCAACTGCAGCACGCTCTGGAAGATCGATTCCTCGATATCCGAGGCCTGCACCTTGTGGTCGGCCTTCAGTGCGCCGACCCCGCCCATTGCGAGACAGTCGTTTGCGCCTGTCCAGATCGTGTACAGCGTGGTGTTGGGCTTCGGGTACCCGGGCGATCCGCCCGCCTGGTGCGACTTGAGCATGAAGCCGCGCACCTGCTGGTGCATCGCCGGCACCGCGTGGTCAAGGAGACTGCCCTGCAGCAGCGCGTTGTCGGTGGTTGCGCCGCCGTGCGCGAAGTTGCGCATATGGATCTGGCCGTGGGCTTTCTTGTCCTTCCCGTTGTCTGCGCCGCCCAGATCCAGAATCAGGTTGTCGATCCAGTTGGGTCCGTTCGTGAACCGGTGGTTCCACGACCACGGCCCGCTCGGGTACTTGCCGCCCGTTATGTGCGCCCCGTTCCCGCTGTCCGAGAAATTGTCCCCAAATGACACGATTGTCGTCCACGGCGACGGGATCCGGTGCCACTTGTGCGCCCGCGTCAGTGCGCTGATTCGGCAGCTCAGCACGATCACCGTTATCACCGTGAACACCGGGTACAGCGCGTACACGTGCTCGCCTATTGGCTTCTTTACCTTCTGCAGCCACATGCTCTATGCGTTTGTATCTTATTTGCCTGGGTGCTTACAAGTGAAAATCTAGTGTGGTGAAATGTATAGGTGGAAGGAATAAGGTTCCGGGTGCTTATTTCGTGCAAGGAGGGACGGAAGGAGAAAGAGACACACATAAGCGACAACAACATCTTATTCCTTACATAACATTTGTTTCGTTTACAAAAATACACCATCTTGTTGCGTCCGTGTTGGAGAACGCGGTCTATTCTTATGCCCCCTCTACTACTACCGCTACGCACACCGCCGTGCGGGGGGAGGGGAGCAACGGGAGAGCGGGGAGGAAGAAGAGGTGAGAAAAAACGCGGTGGTAGCCCGCAATAGCAAACATTATCCATCTCTGCATGGCGTAGAGCTTGTTACTGTTATCCTGCCCTGTTAGTTACGCTTTAGCATTCTCTGCACATGCGTGTGTAGGTTATGCTGCTGCAACCGAGATGTGCATGGCTTGCCTCATTAGCGCTTCTCTCACCACGCTCACATGTTCATTCGAGCGAAACAGGAAGTGGTCTCTTGTCGGTGACTCCAGAACCTTGCCTTGTTTTTGATTGCATTGTTGATGCCGCTTCAGGCTGATTATTTTTTTTGTCATCAGAGGCTGTTGATGGTCCGCAAAACTGAACTGCTTTGTCCAGCTGGTGTTTCTTGGGAGATTTTATCCGCCTTATTCAATCTCTCCCCCCCTTTTCATATGCACCCAGCAAGTTCTGTTATTTGTTTGTTTGTTTGTTCGTTGTTCTGACGTTTTTCTTTTATTACTTTTCGTTGCTGTTGCTACAATGCTTTAACTACAATTGATACCGTCTTCAGCTCCAGCTCCTTTTTCTTCTTCTCCTTTCCCCCCCTCCTCTCCTCACACTTTGCCTTGTTTACCATTTACTCCTGCTCTCCAAGATACCACACATCTGTTATTATTACCACCACTAGCCATGCCATATCGCAAGGACTCGAGCTTTAGCGACTCGAACCTCACGGAAGCAAAGCCCTCCTCTCCCGCTAGCGCCTACTGGCCACGCCGACGCAATCCTCTGCCTTCTGGCTTCCTGCATATCCCAACAACACCACCTCGGCGACGCAGGGCCGATAATGACATCAACAACAACGACGACACCCAGATGGCAGCAGGAAAGAACCCCTCTTCCACACCGATGACAGCCGAGACCGAGGTGTCCGACACCTCGTGGGACGGCGACACGATAACGATACAGGCGCTCGGACCCACTGTATCGCGGTCACTAAGCAGCATCACGAGCAGTATAGGGCCATCCGATGACCTGAACCATCTTCTGGCAAGCGATAACAGGCAGCTGAAGCGAACAGTGAACGACCTGACGCGCCGGCTGGAGAGCCGGGAGGACGACGTGGCTGCGCTCACCACGCGGATCGAGGAGCTCAGGACACAGACGGAGGAGTCGCGGCGGCAGATCCGGGTGGAGCGGCAGGAGGGAAAGAAGAGCGAGCTGCAGATCCGGTGGCACGAGGACCAGCTTCGGCAGCAGCAAGCGAAGATCGACTCGATGGGCGCGGCCCACCGGCTGGCGCTGCAACTGGCGCACCGGAAGCACGATAACCTGGTGGAGCGGCTCGCGTCGAAGATCGTCGGTGCCGAGAACGAGGCCAGGCGGCTCCGACTGCGGGTCGCCGAGGTGAGTGGCGAGCTCGATGGGTCCCGCGAAAGGGAGCAGGAGGCCCGGGCGGCTGGCGCGGCGCTTGTGCGCCAGATCTCGGATGCCAGACTCATGGCGCTCCAGGCTACCGGGGCTGCCGTGGTGCTGATGGAGAGACTGGCCGAGCGCGCGCGCGTTGTCAGCGCGCTTGAGGACCAGCTGCGCCGCCTTCGGTCGTCCTCGTCCGCCCCGCCTGCTTCCGATGAAGATGCGTCGGCTCGTGCGGTTGGTCCGCCACCGTCGCCATGCCTGCTGCTGCTGGGCGCCGACGAGGCTGCTGCCTCTGCGTCTGCCAATGCCTCTGGCTGCTGTCTGCATGACGAGATCGCAAAAGCCACGCTGGCGCAGCAAGAGCCCATTAATTGCAAAAACAACAACAATGACGCCAATGCCGAGGGCCGGTTTCCAGCGCCACTCCTTGCTGCTCCACCGGCCAACGCAGAAGAGCCCGCAGATGGCGTGGCTTCAGAGAGCATCGTGTACTGGCTCGCAGTGTACGTACACATGCTCTGGGCGTTCTACTACCGAATCTGCATAAGCCCCGTGCTGTGTGTTGCGGCAATTGTGGTTAGAGCCGTGTTTCTCTTTGCTGCCCCTGCACCGCTGGCTCGAGCTCTCTCAGCACTCGGCGGTGCCAAACACTGAGATCTCTCCCCCCATTGCTGTGGAAGAAAGAGGAAATAAGGGGCTGAGGAAATGGGCTTGAGACATGTAAAACCACGTAAACCATTTTGGGAAGGAGCCTCTACATTTTTGATTCATTCGCTCGTTTCTTTCTCGCATGCGCTTGCTGTGTGCAGAGCATGCATGTTCTAACTGTACCCGGAAATTTAGTGGACACCGTGTGGCTTCCGTCTGCTTGAATCCTGGCGAGCTGTTTTCCCCCTTGTTCTCATTTATAACATCCACCTTCCCGATGTCAAAAGCAAAGTAGGGGCGGAAGAATGGCCCAGGCAGCCATCATCCGGTCTGCTCCAAAGTAGAAAATGGCGTTTTTTTGATTTATATACCTCGGCACTTTAGTCACTAGCATTATTCTTTTATCGCCTGACAAACGCATATAATATATGCTATATCGACGGTTCTCTTGTGCACTTGGACTGCGGGTTGTGGATGTGCATATAAAGATATTAGAGTGTCGCAGCGGCGGTATTAAAAGCCATTGGGGGGGGCTGGAAGCGAGGGGAGGGGAGCTGTGTCTGTACTAATCGACAAAACATACGTTATCTAAAGACACGAAAGACCACACGACATTATTTATACACCATTTGACTATTTGGTTCTCAGCTACCCAGCAACAAAGCATGGGCATTCGGTACCACAGCCCAATGGCGCAGATGCTGATCATCAGCGCGGTGTGTTTCCTGTGTCCGGGGATGTTCAACGCGCTGAACGGACTGGGCGGCGCCGGGCAGCTGGACACGCGCACGGCCAGCGATGCCAACTCGGCGCTGTACGCAGCGTTCTGCGGGTTCAGTATCCTGGGCGGCGGAATTGTCAACGTCCTCGGGGTGCGGTACACGACGGCGGCATCGTGTCTGGTGTACGCCGGGTACACGGGGACATACGTCTACTACAACGAGTCCGGAGACGGGGTGCTTACTATCGTGGCCGGCGCAGTGCTGGGGTGTGGTGCGGGAGTGCTTTGGGCTGCGCAGGGCATGGTTATGGTGTCGTATCCGAGGGACCAGGAGAAGGGGAGGTTCATCTCGGTCTTCTGGGTCATTTTCAATCTGGGCGGGCTGGTCGGCGGCATCCTGCCCTTCGCCATCAGCTACTACCACTCGGGATCTCTGACCAACTCCGTGTACGTGTTGTTCGCTATTCTCGAGGCCAGCGGAGCCGTGGCCGCCCTGCTGCTGGCGCCGACGGCCAAGGTGGTGCGGGACGACGGGTCGCGAGTCACGGTGCCGCAAGCGGAGCAAAGGGGAGGAACGCGCAGGGAGGCGGTCGAGGTCGTCAGGTTGTTCGGGAACAAATGGATGCTCCTGCTGCTGCCCATGTCGTTCACCTCGAACTTCTTCTACAGCTACCAGTTTTCCGAGTACAACGCGGCCATCTTCAATCTGCGCACCCGCGGGTTCAACAACCTTCTGTACTGGGTGTCGCAGATAATCGGGTCGTGTCTGCTGGCGCTCCTGCTGGACTACGCGCCGTGGTCGCGCCGCAAGCGCGGGATCTGTGCGATGGCTGTGACCGCGGGAGCGTTCAATGCCGTGTGGGCGCTTACGCTTGTGGTCCAGCTGCGGTACACCAGGGGAGGCGACACCACCGACTATCCCGGTGGGTTGGTGGACTTTAAGGACACGGCGAGGGCCGCTGCACCGGCCACTCTGTACTTCTTCATGGGCATGGCGGACTCGTGGTACCAGAACCTGGCCTACTGGATAATCGGCACGCTGACAAACGACGCGCGGACCACGGCCCGGTACGTCGGGTTCTACAAGGGCATCCAGTCGCTGGGAGCCGCCGTCTCGTGGCAGTTCTCGGCGCGGGGGCTTCCGTTTCTGAACCAGGTGATTGGAAACTGGGTGCTGCTGATCTTGTCGCTGCCGTCCATGCTGTACACTGTGAGCCAGATACGCGACTACGCCATGGATGACACGCCGCTGGTGTACGGCGCCAGCCACAACGACAGCCGGTCCGATACATCCAATCTCTTCTGTTGCGAGGTGGCAGCTGTCCGCACACGACCTCCTGCAAAGCACAACTACTACCACCCGGTGATCTAAATGGGGGGGGGCATACTGGTGCAGTGGAGTAGATAGAACAGAATATAAAACAGAATACCACGAAAAAAGGAGGCTATAGAGGCGGGGGATCCTACAGGTACATATGCTCTTCTTCGCCTTGCACGCGCATAGCCGCCTTCCGATGAGCATCAGGAGCACGGCCAGACGCAAAGTACTTTGCCACAACGGCACGTAGCGTCGCATCGTCAATGTTCATATGCTTTCCGGGAATGGTGACAAACTCCAGCCTCCCCTGCTCATCAAGCGCACGGAGTCCCAGTCTGTCCTCGGTGTACAGGGTAGTGTTCTTCAGCGGAACATCGTTGCCGTCGGCATCAACAAACCCAAACCACGTGGATGATACGGGCGAGATCAGCGTGTCTTCGCCGAACTTGACAAGCACCATTCGTTCGAGCGCTGCAATCCTTGCACGATAGTCCTCATTAACCTTGCCGTCGCGGTGGTCGCTATTGATGTCTGGCAGAAAGATATTGTGTTCCAG
Organism: Coemansia sp. RSA 1200; assembly: GCA_027578915.1. Lineage (NCBI taxonomy): Eukaryota > Fungi > Kickxellomycota > Kickxellomycetes > Kickxellales > Kickxellaceae > Coemansia > Coemansia sp. RSA 1200. Next base: position 97,558 of record JANBTT010000016.1, read on the forward strand.
GTACAAGTCGAGTCGCTCGGGATCCTTGAAATACTGCGCCTGGATCACATGGTCCCTGATGTACCAAGAGTACACGCCTCTCGACGCCAGACGCCGCATCCAGTTGCACATAAAGTCCGACTCACTTGCGCATTCGGGGATCTTGGAGATGCCGCCGTGCGGGGATCCCAGCGTCACAAGCGTCTTGACCCGTAATGAGGCGCACCGCTGGATGAGCGCCCGGAGAAACAGCCCGCCCTGCGAGAACCCCATCATATTAACCCCGTTGCTTAGCTCCTCCACACTCGACAGCTCTTCGCACACGCCATCTATCTGGCTGTTGAGGTTGCCCAGGAACCCGGCGTTGCGATCGGCCGATGGCGTGGGGCCCAGGCGGACTGAGTGCACGTACACGCCTGCGAGCTCGTCCTGGATGGCCGATACCACGGTGCCCATCGTGCTGTTATCGCAGCATGTGTCGCCCATCCCGTGCCAAAGGACGATGGGCGTGTGTCGTGGTGCTGGTGCTGGCTCTCCTCCTTGTCGTTTGCCCGCAACGCACTGTGAGAACGCAAACAGCCAGACGCCCCTGACGACAACCGAGAAAAGACGCATTTCGCAGAGCCTAATTGCCAGGTAGCCAGATATAGAAATATAATAAAATAAAATAAAATAAAAAGAAATAAAACAGAAAGGAAACCGAGTAACAAACAGCATGAGAAAGCGAAAAAGAAAAAATAGAGAAAGAAAGATGCGAAAATGAAGCATTGTGGTCCCTCTTTTTCTTCTGGCATTCTTTGTGACCCTAGAGCTTGATCTTGAGGCGGCGGAGGGGACGCTTCTTCCTCAGGAGACTGCGAATCGGGCCGTAGACAACAAGGACCTGCCAGAGATTGGCAGCAACCATGTTGCCAATCGAGTAGCCCCAGAGCGTCCACTTGGCATAGCTGGGGAGCACATTGTGGCCGATGGGGATATTGTACGGCTCAATGTACATGCTGGGCGGATTGAACCCAAGATCGCGCAGCGCGTCGGGGTCACCGCAGTTGATGCGGAATGTGCACGACAGCCGACTAGGCGGCGCCAGCTCCGCATACGACATCATGATAATGAGCATGGCCCAGATACCAAGAAGAGCCGGGTTGTAGAACCAGGTGCGGCGGTACAGGTATCCGTAGTTGACCAGGAAGCCGTTGTTGATAAACTGGTAGATCACCACGTACGTCAAGATGGCAGCCTCGTAGTTATCGCCAAGCAACCACCACTTGATCAGATTGGCGGTGGTGGAGTCGAACTCGTGGCATCGGAAAAAGTCCTGGCGATACACCCAGACCCAGATGCACGCCATGAAGCACCAGTTGATCACAACGACGCCCAGCACGGAAGAGAGAACCTCGGGCCCCAGGATACGTGCCGTTGGGCGGTACTTTGCAAGCTTCTTTGCGGGCGGGAGGAAAGTCACAGTGATGGCCATCGACGTGGCTATCAGCGCATCGATCACCATCCACATGTTCTGCGACATCGAATCGGCATGGTAGAACGTAATCAGCTTGGACATCGTCATCGTGGTGCCGTACAGAATCAGCGCACGGTAGTTGGCAAACGACGTGGCCAGCCCTGCGCGGCTCTGCAGAAGCAGCTCCACGCACGACATCACTGAGCGGTTGTTTGACGCAAACGGCGACACAATTGATGCCTCCGCGTCAGAGAGTGCAAGACCAACATGCGAGGCACGCAGGGCGCCGCAGTCGTTGCCGCCGTCGCCACACATGGCAGTGATGCCGCGCTCCATGTGTAGCTTCACGCACCGCACTTTGTCGTCGGGCTGCATGCGTGCGAAGATTCGCGTGTTGAGCAGAAGCGGCGCCATCTCGCCGGCCTGGTCAAGGTACCGGAATGCAGCTCCCGTGACGGCCAGTTCGGCCGTCGGGAAGCCGTCGGCGCCCCTTTCCTCAAGCAGCGTCTGGATATCAGGAACCACCGTTTCGTTGGTATCGACGTTGACCCAGGAAAGCACGCCGGTCTTCTTGTCAATGTCGCCCAGGAGAACGGTGTTGCTGGGCGGAACCATGCTGCATTGGCGCGCAATGTACACGCCTGTCAGCGCAGTATCTCCTGTGATCATCACTGTGCGCGTGGAGCCGCTCTTCAGCTCCTTGATGGCGTCATCGGTGTCCGGCTTCAGCATGTTCTTGAACACAAGCAGGCCGACAAAGGCGCACCCAGACTCCATCTCCTCCTGCGACAGATGGCGGAGATCCTCGATTGATCCGTCAAACACCTTGTGTGCAATCGAAAGCACGTAGCACCCTTCGCTGGCGAGGCGGCTGCAGGCGGCGTCATAGCTGGCAGGGACGGACCCTGCTGCGCTGATATTCTTGATGCGCTCAAACGAGCCCTTGACAAATATGTGGATCTTTCCCGCCGCCTCATCCTGAATCGCAACCGACATTGACGCCCGGGCATGCACAAACTCAAACCGACGCACCACGTGGAGCGATCCGAATGGCGAGTTAGCTGGCGGGTCTATCTGATCCAGGTACTTTGGCTCCTTTCCCAGAACCCATCCAGATGCGCGGAACTGCTCGATATCAACGGGGTTGCCAATCAGCTGCCCGCTGAGTTCCGTGACCGCGTGGCAGCTGGCAATTGCCTTCTGCACAATCTCGCTGCTTGCCTCGACACTGCCGCCAAACGCCCGGAACACCGAGGACCCCTGGCTATCGGATGCAGAAGGATCCGTTCCTTGCACGCCGTAGAACTCGAGCCCCTCCTTTGTCAGCGTTCCGGTCTTGTCAAAGCAGAAGATCTGCACCTTGCCTGCAAGCATGATCCGCTGCGGATCCACGCAGAATATCTTCTTCTTCTTGAGCCGGTACGCCGCCATCGACTGCCCAGCAACCAGACCAGCTGGGAGCAGCGGTGAGCACGCCTGCATCATACAGAACATCGAGTAAAAGTACGTTGCTGTTGGCGAGCTCTCGTACATGTACACCGCCATGGCCATGCAGAACAGTGCGTACACCACAAGAATCAAAAACACCACCTTGAGCTCCTCGTTGAAGATAAACGATATCGGCTGCGGGAACAGGATCTTGCGCACTAGCTTGCCCTTGTCGGATGCAGTTCCCGTAAGACGCACAAGCGCAAGCACATGGTTGTCTGTCAAAAAGTCGCCGCTTGAGTTCAGCAGCGGCTGCACTTGGCTCACGATTGTTCCGGCATACAGTTGGTTGTTCTTGTTGGCGCTGGTGTCAAACCGTGTATCGTCGGCGCGCACTGGGAACTTGCGGATCGGGAGCGCTTCGCCAGTCAGCGAGGCCTCGTCCATGATTGCGTTGCCGCTGATCAGGATACAGTCGCAGCTCATGTGCATCCCGCCAGTCAGTCGCATCACGTCGCCGGGAACCAGGTTGCGCGTCGACTCCTCAACCCATTCTCCGTCGCGCTTCACCATCAGAGTATCGTCTTGCTCGGCCATTCTCTTCAGCCGCTCCTCAGACAGCTTGCGCACCACCATGCCAAACCCAAACGCAAGCAGAATAATCGCCGTGTCCACTATGCCTACCTTCCAGTACGCGTCGTAGTAGAACAGCGGCATCGCCAGAAGCTGGTACAGCGCAATAAAGTTGGTGATCTGTCGGATGAATGCCCAGAACCAATTCGGCACATGCACCTCGATGAAATTTGGCCCAATCAGCTCCCCACGTACCGCTGCCTCCCTCTGCGTCAGTCCGTTGGCCTTGGATGTAAAGTCGCTGTTCTTTTCGCCCAGCGAGAACGAGTACGGCGCAAACTGGTTCTCTTCATCATCAAACACAAAGCGCGTGCACTGGTAAGTAAAGTACATGCGTCCATTTTCCGTCTGGTGTAGCTGGCACGTTGTCACGTTCCAGTCCCAGCCCAGAAGATGTTCCACGAACTTTGCAACCATTTGTACGCTTTCGACAATAACATGCCTTCTCCCAGATAGCATGATCTCAGATTCGACTTTCTGCTCCACACACACGAACTCGCCCTTGTGCGGCAGTGTCTTGATGCGGAAGAAGTTGCGCAGGTGGTGGCGGGTCACCGTGACTGTGACTACCATAAACACAAACAGACACCACATTACGATAAACGTCTGCGTGTTGAGCGTGCAGTCGTCGTACGAGTAGATGCACGCTCCGCCTTCCGGCGTTCCAGGCATGCTGCCATAGTAGTCGGCTGAGATCACCATGAGGTAGCAGAACCATAGCAGTGCGAGAATCAGCAGCAAAAAGCTCATGAGCGTGCCAAACATGTTGTTTCTGAATCCGCTAAGACGAATGTCGCTGCTCAAAAGATCGTTGGTGTTCTCCGATTCATCGTCGCTGGGGAACCCAACTGCGGCAGCATAGCCCCCTTTTCCCTTGTTCATATCGTCCGTGTTCTCACCAGGAACATCAATATCAAACGGTGCGTCTTTGCCTCCTCCTATTGGGTTCACTTTGCCTTCGTTGGAAGAAATTGACGATGCATTCCCATTACTCCTCCGCCCGTACACATCTGCCGAACGACGTCTGCCAAAGTGCTCTGCAGTAAGCTTGAACCCATACCATATGCCAAGTAATCCGACGTAGCCGAACAGGATTGTGAAAACTGCAATCCACATGGGTTCGTGGAATGTGTACATCTCCTGCGGTTCATTAGCAGGGCACTCGGCCCACACACCATGATATCCCGAACCACTTGTTCCGTGCCGTGGCCAATCGTCCTTCCACACTCCAAAATCCGACAGATTGGAAATATCTGCATCCGACGCGCACGCATCACGTACCTGCTTCTTCTCTTCCCAATGGTACAGCTCTCCAATCGTGACATTAGGTGTTAGCTGACACGGAACAAGCGACTTGGCTGCTGAGGGAACGTGCTTGGCTTTCCAGCCGCAGAAACACGGGTTTTTGCTGTTGATATCGTCTGTGCATTCGTCGTGGCATTGTCCGTCGTTGCAAAGCTCCTGGTTGTCGGGACAGCTTGCCTCATGGGGGCAGTTCCCAAGGTCGTACACGCAGATCGCTGGGCACTCCTTCTCCTGGTTACGCTCTGGAGGGCAAAGCGATCCGTCTGCTGCGTACTTGTTGACTATAAATGAGAAATAAGAAAATATAATTAATATACATTTGTTTTGTCCAAGTTAAATGTTAGTAATAGTTGCAAAACTATGTATAAACATTGCGGCAACAACAGATCAAAGCAATAAATAAATAAAAATAATGTCAGAGACGTAACAAACCTCACCAGCATTTATAATAATACATACCAGTATTCCACTGCGGCTTTGCCGATGCCATAGGCGTCATTAGCGGCAGCGCAAGAACGAGCATCAGCGTAGCCTTCATAATAGACTTCCAACGACATCCACCTCCATAGTTATTACTCATCGCATTACGCTGAGCTACCATTTTAACTCACGTGCTTTGGCAATAGAGCAAAACGGTTAATGAACCGAGCTTATTGTCTCCCAAAGGACGGTTTCACTAGGTTGAAAAAGAGCCCACCCTTTTTTGGCGACAAATTCCAACTAAAATAGCATTATACAGCACCAAATAAAAGAATGCGGAAGTCAATATATTAGGAGGGATGTGTGATGTTACACAAAATCTGTATACGGCATAATATGAAGAATAGCGCATATATTATGTGGATATCATACAAGTGCAGAAACAATAACAATAACAAGAATAAAAATAAACAAGATATGTTGAAGAGTGCTTTTGCTTACATTAGCGTTGTTTTGTATATAATTTAATTAAAGTAATATTGCCTGTCAGTTCACACAAAGGCCAGCAGTGTATCTGTTATCTGTCTGTTTATCCAACGTGCTTGCCAGAATCTGCAAAAATGACATGAACCACGAAAGAAAAAAAACAAATAAGATGGGGACACGAACTATTATAGTACGTTATATCAAGGGTTGTATCAAAGGTTTTGCTGAGAGAATTTTTCCTTACTAATAGTTTGATAGGAATAGGCGATGGTGGGAATGGGCGACAGAACAATACGTCCGATTCTTGGTTCTTTTTATACAGTGGCGCAACGAAGGAACAGCAGACCTGCTGCTACTTTCTCAAGCTACGTTTTTTGCTCACTTTTATCATCTCTACCTGACATCTAAAAATATTTAGATATTACGGACCTTTCTTTTTTTTTTTTCTTCCCCTTTTTGTGCCATTAAATCCAATCACATTATCTTTGAGGAACAAGGTAAATAGCCCGAAGTTTTAAGCCGCATTGGCTGCTGCTGTTGTTCTTATTGTTGCTGTCTTCTTCTTGCATTCTTTTATGGCAATACAGCTCAATTTGCATTGCCTTTCTATTTGACATTCAGCCGTCATCAGCAAGCCTTTCTTTTTATTTTTCAATGCACATGCACGCATACATACCACAGTTTCTATTCCGAACAAAAGAGTAAGTGAGTGGTGTAGAAGTAATTTTCCGATAATCCAAGCATCCTGTTGGCCGGTATAGAATCACCTTTTCTCACTAAACCGTGTTTCAAAGAAGCATGCTTATTCCAAAGAAGGCAACCCTCTTCCCACCTAATAAAGAGAAAAAAGGCAGAAGTATGGTTTAATTTTCATCTTTTGTGTGCCTAATTTACCTTATGTTCTGCTGGTGTCTTCAAGGCCTGCTGATGGAGAAGGGGGCTCCCAGGTTCCAGCAGGCATCATAATACAGTGCAAGCAGCAAATCAGCAATAAAACCTCTCCTCCATACAATTACACCCCGTGTTTTGATTGGTAACTAAAAGGAGACATTCCATGCACTATGATGACATGAGAATCTGAGCGCTTTCGAAAAACAATAGTCTGTAGTTGCTGTCTTGTGAATTCACAGGCATCCTAAGCCAATGTCACTTGTCTGCACAAAGAGCAAGCATTTGCGCTCTTTCCTAATTAGGAAAATTCAGAAGTAGTCACACGTCAAAGACATGAAAAGGAGAAGAGAAGAAAGGATAAAAGGACTATCGCCAGGCAACAAAAGATTGGAGAACGATCCACGCGGTATGCATATGCAAACAATAATGGACAGGTACTGGTACACAAAATGTGCTTGCATTGTGAATAGAAACCAATAGGAATGCAATAACAAGCAGCCAGGAACGGAAAATGCGAAGCAGTGTGTGTGTGTGTGAAAAGTGGCAGATGTATCAATACAATCGTCAGTTAGCCATACCTAGTTGACAAGCAGAATCAAATCCCCTTTCTCTGGTACGCCCAATAAAAAAAGAGTATTCTGAGGTACCAAAGCTCACGTATCATATAGGGCGAGAAGCATCAATGATAATGTAGCGATAGTTCTCACAACCATTGCATATTGCAGTTCCTGAGGGAACACCATATCTTGTTAAGTAGAGAAATGTGTATAAATATTGCAATATTCACATTTCTTCAATGCCATTGGAAAACGCAATTAATGTAATACTATGAAACGGAACTATCGATGGAATTGCAACAGCCAAAACAGATGGAGTCGATTCTGTATACGTCATAGTCTGGTAGCGATCGTCAAAAAAGAAATAACAGACTTGCCCCAAGTGGCAGGGTCGTTTGCAAAAGGGTCGCCATCCATTACAATTCAAATGAAGACCTCTCCACCTAGCGCAAATCCTCCATGTCAGCTAGCGCAAAAAGAACATTTGCAAAAGAACATTCCAATTAAGCGGCATTCCGCGTGTGGGACTCATGCTTTTGTGAGAATGTTGCAAAAAATTTATAAATTTCCTCCTTTCAAGCACAAAAAAGTATCATCTGGAAAATTTCCCTAAATCTATGTTGTTGATGTTTTTCTAATTTCCGAAGACGATAGGAAAAACGCAGGTCTATGTCATTTGGATATCTACCAGTACCATGTCTTTGGATGGCTAACAATCATTTAAGCGGATGCGTATGGAGATAACATTCAGTGAGGTTCTGTGCTTGGTTTGGATCATGGAGTGTGGTGCGCTTGCGTTGTGAATAGACATGGCTATTGCGCTTAATAGAGCGAAAAGAGTTATAAGCAGAATAATTGTGTTTTGTTCCTGTTTCCGTTGTTGCGGATTTAATAAATTAAAATACAATTCCTCGTTTGTTAGCGCCATTGCAGCCATTTGACTGTAGGCGTTAACAGACACACATGGTATTTATCATCCAGATCAGCTTACAGATAATCTGTACAATATGTTCTTCAGTTGGTAGGATATCTGTTTCATGATCCAAATTCACAATGTCAATGTCTAGCGCCAGAGCAAGTTGTTGCAGCTCGTCGGAAGAGGCGACTACCTGCAGCTGCTCATCCAGCGTCAGGTAATCTACGAATGCAGTGGAAACTGTTCCATCAATGGCATTAGAGCAAAGGAATTCTGATTTGCCTAAAGCACGATCAACCGATCCTCCAGAAGCTAGCAGTGGTCTTGCTGGGTGTCCGCGGCTAAAGGCACACATTGCTCGCTCAAGCTCTTTTAATAGGATATATGCCTGGCTGCTGATCCGAACGAGCGTCCACATAGTGCCAGAGTCTGTGGTGGCAACCGCGCCATAGTCTGGCCCCATCTCATTAGTCTGCGCATGGTCGTCTTGTTTGTCCAACTGAATGTCGTTTGTCCACGGCAAGACATGTTTGGACCGACGCACTGACTTTACAAGACATCCTTGCTGGATCAGGGAGCATTCAGCGCCAAGATAGATCCCAAACACAGGATCAAAACCAAACTCGGTACTTGATGGCGACGGTCCTGTTGCACCGCACAGATATCCTGTAGAATGCATGCCTGCAATGGTGTTGCTCGATAGGTAGCATGATTCCATATTGGTCGATCCAAAAAGCGCATTATTTTTCAAAATCAGTCTGTCGTAATCGTCGTCGCTCTGAGCTGGAACAAACCGCAGTACTTTTACTGTAGATCCTGCCGAGCTAGTGATAATATCGTATCCGTGCACATATAGATGATATATAGAAAGGGGCAGAGGCATTTCACAGCACTTAATCAGCTGTTTTTGCACCACGTCAAGCCTTAAAACATCACACGTTTTTTCTAGTACCAACCACCAGATACGAATCACCCATAAATGCTAGAGCCTCCACGGGGTCTTCTCGCTCTGACTCCCCCACATACTCGAGCTCATAGCCACTCTTGTCAGTAATCTGGTCCAAAGAAGTGCTGCTACTGGTGGTATCCTGGCGAGGAGACAATGCAGACTTTGTCTGGTTCTTGTGTTTCAGCGTCGTGAGTTTATATATGATCAGGCGCCCCTCTTTGGGTTTAGGAATGGGCCGCCCTGGAGGAACATTTAAATTCTGTCCCCCGCATAATTTCGTCCCAACGCAGATGTAACGGGACCGCTTCTGCCCGGGTGTATGCCATGTGATTAAGGAATTTAAAATCTCATGGGAACGGAGACGGATCTCGGTATGCACTTGGCCGCCATCACAAGGGTCCAGCAGGCGAAGATAGGATGTCGGTGTAACATTAGGCAAAGCAGAGGTTGGGAGTATACGGCCAGCAACCACAATCAGCCCAGTGTCCTCGTCAAATACAAGATGGCGAGGCTCGCCGCCAACATGAAAATCGCGTAAGTAGCATTGTTTTTCAAATGGGATCCACAGAACGCTTGCATTACCATCTCTATGAACTGCAAAACATCTCCAATAGCGTGTATCGGCAATACCAGTGTCAATTGGATCCAATAGACGAATTTGACTGAGTGGTTCACTCCTTCCAAAGCATGGCGATATCCTGACAAGCCCAATGTCCTCGAGACATGCAATATATAGCATATCCGCTATAACACCCACATGCATCAAATGGCTAAGTGACTTGTGTCCATTCGTAAAGGACATATCCATGCTCAGCAGATCCGCAAAGGACACCGGCGACTGCCCTACTGTATATATGCTAGGATCCAGAGCCACTAATTCTGTCGGTGTCGGCGTTTCCGCTGGGCTACTAACCGCAATAGACATTACATATCCATCGCGGAGACCAGCAAGTATATACGTTGTGTTATCGGAGTACAACAAATAAACATCGTTTGGGATCCAGTCGGATCTCATTTGCAACAAGTGTGTCGAATCAATGTCAACATCTATGGCGTCTTCTGCAACTGTATCCTCGTATGGTCTGCGGGCTGTTTCCATGCGATGCGCAATGTTAAGCGACAACACTAGTTTGGGGTCTGTATTGTCATCGAATCTAAAGGTACGAATTTTGCAGTCATGGGTACCCACTAGCAGAATAACAGTTTCTTCAACAGCAAAAGACCGTAGACAGGCAATCTCAGAGCCAAAATCTATTGTCTCTCTGCTATCTTCAACTTCCTCAAAGCCCCTCTCATGGCTGGTCTTCACAGAGAAAGTAATAACACGAGACCCCTTCCCTCTGCAGTACACAGCTGCCGCTACTAGCCACGCATTTTCCAGTTCGATGTGGCTGCAGACGCCATGAACAAACACTTCGCTATCCAGTGCAGATAATAGCACGTTTGTATCTGATAGATCAATAGGACCAGCATTCTTGTCGCTCGCAGAAACGTCTATGATTTCGATCCTGTGTCTATTGATAAGCAGCAGCCCATTTCTGGCCGTGGCGTTAACAAGCTTGCACATCAAAACGATTCCAGCGCCAGAAGTAATATGTGCCAATCGATCATCAACATTCCAATCGCCAGGCTGGTTCTCGACAACAGAAACACCACTAGACCATTCATTATAAAGAACTACACGCGACAAAGAGGTGCCTCCATCCTGTCGCTGCTTATCCAACTGTTCATCTTCGCCGTCGCTACCAATTGCTTCAATGTTGTTAAGCACCCAAAGCCGCGTAGCCATCTGTCCACCGTGCACTTGGTCGTCATCGACCTTCATGTCCAAAATAGTTTCCACTTGCACAATGTGGCCAAACTGCGCCTGCTGCACACATCCCGCCGCTCCGCACCCATAGGTCCAGTATGCACTGTCTTGTCCCAGAACAATGCTGGTTACCGGGCAGTGATTTTCCAACACTGGAATCATTTTCTGCCGAACAACCGGTCTGGTCAAAACGCTGCTCGACTCGTCCTGATGTTCACTGACTCGAATAATTGAATGATCGGTACAATCATTGCTTGCAAGCAAGCAATCAACAGGGGCTTTGGATTCCCCATCAGACCCAAGGTACAGCAATGTATTGCGAATGTAAAGGGTGGGGCTAGGTACTCTGTATCTAGTCTCAAGCGGATCTGCAGAGACCACAGCAATATCAACAAAAGGCTTTGATGAGACGTATACTCGAAACAATTGACCAGCTTTCGTCGTAAGGTAGAGCTTTTGTACAAGCATCGGATCTGACAGATGCAGAGATCTCTTTCCAAAAGATGCTGGCGACCGAGGACTTTTTGGATCCATGGTCAATGATCCGCCAACAACAGCATCATCTGACGGCTGGGAAGGCTCAAAACCATTATTATATCCGTCCTTGTCGTAGATGAATGTTGTCCCTGCGACACAGAATGATTCTACAGAGTATTTATGCTCGTCTTTGGTCTCCGGAAGCTTCACGCGATAATGAAATACATCTCTAGACAGGATCTGCGACAAGCTCACAAACAAAACCTCATTGCGAATGAGCAGCAAAAAGCACTCTGGGAATGCAGGCAATGCGATTATATGAACTGACAATCTTGCGTCTATGGATAACGGTACGAATTTCAATAGTTCCAGGTATTGGTCGGATCGCATTTCGCTGGTCCAGCTGCCGATTCCCCACGTCTCGTAAAGACATAAACAATATTTTAGGTACGATTCTCTCTTAGACGATAAAGCCGCCACGAGAATCCTTTGTGGTTCGGCGTCCGAAGGCACTAGAACGGCCGCATCAATTATCTCCTCGTAAGTATCTGTGTGCAAACAAACGCAGTGGTGAAATGGACGGGTGTCTGTGGACTCCCATTGTGTGCCAATGCTGGCCCAGTCAAAAAGCAGAAGTTTGAACCCGACATCCCATGTAACAATTCATATTGCTCGTGAGCCCGGATCGATTATAATATTGCTGAGCACTCGGCGATAGTCACCCGACTCTTGTTCCAAATAGTGGCAGAATTTAATCGCGCTGCACTGACGGAAACGACACCGTCCGTCAAGCTCCTCTATATAGACAAGGGAAATATGGTTATCATCTGCCGCCACAACACACGCATCTCTTATTCCAGTGTTGTTTGTAGGAAATGGCGTCTGTATTTTGTCTGTTGCCAGAGTGCTAAGACTAACGACGTTTCTGTATATCGGAGCATCGCAGATCATCGACATTGTGCTGTTAAAAAGAACCAGCGACGACCCCACAACCGCAATGATGTCCTTGCAATGACTGTGTGTGCCTGGCCGAAAACGCCCCACTGTTGTATGATAAAGCACGCCCGAACTAAGCGTCTGATTTATGTATACATGGACGGCTGACTCTGTGGTGGTGGTTGCAGCTGGGGCATGCGAGAGAGATGGTAGCTGTGGCATGAGTCAAGAAATGTTAGAGAATAACAAGTAAAAAACAAGCACAAGGAGAGAAGAAAGAAGAATTGTTCGTTTTTTGCTCTTGCTGGCACAAACTACAAAATACAATAAACAAACAAACGCAGTTTAATCAAATCTGGCATCACCAAACAAAAATACAATTAAAATCAGACTAATTAACATCCTATCCAATCAATGCAATGCAAGCCCACGTGATATTATTGCCGATTGTTTAAAAAAAAGAAAAGCATGCGGCGTGTTGATTGGTGAACAATCTGCCAACACAATCACGGGAAAGATGCATTTGGCTGTAGGGATGATGTGATACATTTTTCTAGCGAAAACAAAGCAAAATAAAAAGCAGACGAAAATGAAATGTAGAATTTTATTATTTTTTTTTTCTTGCAACAGTTGCTGGTTGTTGAATTTTTTTGTTGTCATATTTTCATATTTGTATTCTCGCGTATTTTGTAGTTGTGCTCTGGGTTAAGGCTGTTGGCATAAGGAGAGCTTCTTTATTGCCTTGTTATGGCGGGAGGAAAAGACGACAAAAGGGAGCTTTGTCTCTTTTCTTTCCTTTTCAATTAGCGACATAGAACGCGTGGTGGTGGATAATAAGAGTAAAAGTGTGCATTTTACGCAGAGAAAAGTATGTAAAACTCCCTTTTTGACCGCTTTCTTTGCATCAAAATCCACGTGATGGCTAGGGCATGAAAAAATGCAAAACCATAAGCTTGCGTCTGTGTTGCGGAAATCAGCAGTAGGTATAAAAGGAAGGTGGTTTGTGTGGGGATTTTTTCAGTATATATACTGTGATTGACGCTTTTTACCTTTTTTGCTTCCCTTTCCATTTGTTTTATAAATTAAAGAGTGCTAGCTTTTCTTTTTTTTTTGCTGCACTTTTTTTCATTTTTTAAAATCAAGTCTGGTAGCAGCACAAGTGTGTAAATATACTAAACTGCGCTATCTTAGAAAAAAGTGTAGTTAATTATTTTCATAAAAAATTTATTGCATAATATTTCTGCGCAAATAGACTGCTTACCTAGCATTTATCGGCGAAACCATTCGCCCGTGTATCTGTTTCTTTTTTCATTTTTGATCCAATTTTACGCGCGTGAAAATCAACATCCCCCATTTTTATCCCTCAAACAATGGCTTTCGTAACTCCTTCAAACAGCCAAGGCGGTGTTGTTCAGACCTCTAGCCACCACTCTTTAAGCCTACCAGTCTCATCGGCGGCAAATGGAAGTGGCCAGAAGAACCCAGCAGCAGGAGCTGGCACGTCCTTTGACACGGGTGCCCAAGGAGGAGCTGGCATGGCAACAGCATCGCAGCAGGAGAACAGCGATGTTGCTGGAGTTGCTGGCATTGTCCCTACGCTACAGAATATTGTGGCTACGGTCAATCTCGACTGCCGTCTTGATCTGAAGACCATTGCGCTGCACGCTCGCAATGCAGAGTACAATCCAAAGGTAAGCATTAATGCGTTTTCTGTTGTATGTTAAGGCATGTGACAGTCTAGGAGAGGAGTGTTTGCTGCCTTTCATACAGACTCAGTTAATGCGCTTTTTGGGCGTTTGCTTGGTTTGAAAGAGTTTGGATTAAAAAACAGACATTGTCTATTTCTTTTCGCATGGTATTATGTTTGTCATTTTTATTCCTCAAACTGTGCAAAATTTCTGGTTGCGTCATCGTGTCTAGCGTTTTGCGGCAGTCATCATGCGCATCCGCGAACCAAAGACCACGGCGCTGATATTTGCATCTGGAAAGATGGTCGTCACGGGAGCCAAATCAGAGGACGACTCCAAGCTTGCCGCTCGTAAGTACGCGCGCATCGTGCAGAAACTTGGGTTCCGCGCAAAGTTCACTGACTTTAGGATCCAGAACATTGTCGGGTCTTGCGACGTAAAGTTCCCCATTCGCCTTGAAGGTTTGGCGTACTCTCACGGCAAGTTCTCAAGCTACGAGCCCGAACTCTTCCCGGGACTCATCTACCGAATGGTCAGACCCAAGATCGTGCTGCTCATTTTTGTGTCGGGCAAGATTGTGCTGACTGGAGCCAAGGTGCGTGAGGAGATATACCAGGCGTTTGAGGCCATCTACCCTGTGCTGACGGAGTTCCGGAAACCATAAAAATTCTTTGCTTGTTCTAGCGTCGTTCCATACCGCTAGCAGCAGCAATAGCAACCTCAAGAATAGAAAGCAAAATGTCCTTGCTTTCCTATCCATATTTATTCGTTAAAATCGAAGCGCTCTTTTCTCTCCTTTTTCCTTTTTTTCTCTCTTTCAAATGTACACTTTATTTTTATCAGCTTGGCTTTGATAATTGTATGGAAATAGCGCTCTGGCTTGGTTTTGCTTCTTTCTGCAATTGGAATCTGGAAGGTTTATTCCATCGTGTCTTTTCTTTCCTTTTTACTTTTTCTTTTCCCATCTCAATTGCAGCCTGTTTTTATAGTTCCCTTTTTGTTTCTTTTTCCAGTGTACTTTCACAAAACACACACGCATAGACCACTTTCCAGAAAAGCTGATATTGCTAGCTCAGTTTTACCTATTCCAATCTAGCTAGCTACACGTCATGCTGAATCGAGATACGGATTTGGCAGTGCTTCATCCGCTGGTTCTTCTAAACATCTCTGACCATGCAACACGAACAGCGGCAATAGCACAATGCGGCGGCAAGGACGGCAACACAGCGCAGACACAGCCAAATATGGTAGTGGGTGCACTGCTTGGCAACCATGTTGAAAGGCGGTATGATATTCCGCTGTCGTTTGAGCTAAAGGTGGAAAAGGAAGGTGACACGATAGACATAAACTCGCCGCATTTCCAAAGGCGGCTTGAGCAATTGAAGGTGATATTTCCAAACCACGACTTTATTGGGTGGTACGCGGTGAGCTTGGGTCTGGAAGTTTCGCCGCTTATTGAGAGTATGCACGCAAAATTGCTGACTCTGAACCCGTCGGCACTGCTTCTTGTGTTCGATGCGCGAGCAGCGAGCGAGCAGTCTGGCGGACTAAAATACACATTGCCGCTTTCTGTGTACGAGACGCAGCCGCCGGAGCCAGCCGACCAGGCTGAGCGACATGAGGAGAGCAGCGAGGACGGCAGGAAAGATATCTACATTAGGGTTCCCAGAGGCATCAAGGACACGAACGATGCGCAGGGCGGCATGGCAATGGTATCTAGGCTAATGCCGCTGCGCATTGCAATAGAGTCGGGCGAGGCGGAGCGCATAGCCACAGAGCATGTGGCCAACACTGCGAAGACGCTTGCAGACGACGGAGTGGCAAGCATAGCAGATGGGAGCGGGAAGGATGTGACGATGGGCGGAGAAGAGGGAGTCACCGGGGCCACACCGCTGATAGCAACGTTTCTGTCGAGCCAGCGCATTGCCATTGAGATGCTTCAGAGCGACCTGCGTGTGCTGAAGACATATGTGGGCGACGTCATCAACGGCAAGGCTGTGTTTGATCCGGATGTTCTGCAGCTTGTGCAGCGGATGCTGAGCAACAAGCCTGTGGTCAAAGACGATGCGGCATTTGATCTGGCCATGGCACAGGAGGAAACCAACTACCAGATGGCTCTGTATCTCTCGGGCATAACAAAGGCCGTGGCTGCCGTACGTAGCCTATCGTATAGGGCCAACACTGCATTGGAGCCGGCGCGTGTGGCCAATACGCCTGTGGTCAACCCGAACCAGGACAGCATGTTTGATCTGACCATGAGCGGCATGATGGCCATTATGGGAGGCGGCAGTGGAATGGCCCGTCGCATGGGCGGACGAGCCAGAGGAGGCTTCGGTGCCGATAATCGCTGATCCATGATCCAGTAGTATCAGCTTTTTTTGTTCTCTTGCCTCCTTTTTGCTTTATTTTTCTGTTTCAATCTGATCCTCTCAAAACAGCACTTTCTTTTTATCCTTTCTGTTTCATTTCATTTTTCTCTTCCTGTTTTTATTACATCGTCTCGCATTCGCATTCCAAGAGTGGACACAAGAGAAACAAAAAGCACTTGTGCACACGGCTGCTGGTCTGCAAAAAAAACGGGGTGTTGCTTAATCACGCAATGGCGTCGATTCCGCCCAACCAGACGCTATATGTGCGCAATTTGAATGACAAAATACGAAAGGACGTGCTGAGACGGACATTATACGAAGTATGCATCGGCTACGGACGGATACTGGACATAGTAGCGCTCAAGACCATGAAGATGCGAGGCCAAGCGTTTATAGTGTTTGAGAACATTTCGACAGCAACAGCGGCACTGCGGCACTTGAATGGGCGGGAGGTGTTTGGACGCGCAATGCATGTGGAGTATGCGCTGTCAAAGTCGGATGCGGCCGCACAGCGGGACGGGACTTTTGCGTATGGCGAGGAGCGTGCGCATGTGAGTGCGGCTGAGCGGAAACGGCTGCTGGGCATTGCTGGTGGAGACGGCGGCACGGCGGCCAAGCGCAGAGCGGATGCGGAGGATGGCGCAGAAGAAGAAGAAGAGGATGAACAAGGAAGCGATGGCCATCTAGCCAAGAGGCAGGCGGTTGGCGAGGAATCATCCTCCTCTGATGCCGAGAATAGTGGCAGTGATAGCGATAGCAGCGATGTTGGCCCCATGCCGCCATCTGCTGGTGTCGGTGCCAATCGTGAGCGGGCTGGCCATACCGCCGCCGATGACGAGCGGACGCCGAATCACACACTGTTTGTGAGCAACATCCCCGAGGGTGTGTCGATAGAGATGCTGCGCGGACTGTTCCAACAGTATGCGGGATTCAAGGAGGTGCGGCTTGTTGCCGGAAAGGGCGGAGTGGCATTTGTTGACTACGAGAGCATCGAGTCGGCGTCCGCAGCGCGCGAAGTGCTTGACGGCTTTGGGCTGTCGGCTGACAAGAGCATGACTGTCGATTTCTCGCGCTAGTGCGCATTTGGCTCTGGGCAGAACAGACCGTTTGATCCTTGTACACTCCTTGTTTATCCAGGAAAGATCAAAGGTGTTTTTTTGCTGATTATTCCACCTGCAAGCGTCGCACAATCACACTGCGATCAAACAGGACCGCTTATGATCAAAGGCGTCGAGGCCTGGAAGCGCCCGGGAATGCACGGCGTCCGGAGCTGCAAGAATGATGGAACCGCTTAAGAAAGCCTCCCCCTTATCTCGCTGGTGATTGGATGGCTCTGTTTACTCGAATTATCATTTTTTTTGCTCAAAAATGTGTTTGTTTGTGTACTCATTCAGCGAGTGCTGTAGCAGCGAACGCTTTTCTTCCGCTGGGCTGTGGGTGTTTCTTTTCTGTCTTTATATGTGCTGACAGAAAGTATACAAGCTTCTTCCTTTCTTTTTGTTTTCTTTTCTTTTTCTTCCCGCTTCATCGAGCTTCTTTTTATTCCCCAGCTACACGCTGTTTTGTTTATCTTTTTGCCCATTTATTTGTCTCGTTCTAGAAACAAAAAAGCGCCGTTATTAATACAGCGAGTGTGCTTCTTCTCTTTTGTCTTTACCTCCCTTTCATATTTCTCCACATAGTTGCATGTTCGAGTAGTTGAAATACTCTCTCACTTTAGCTGGTGGTGTAGTTTCCTATTGTTGTGGTTGTTTCCTGTTGTTGATTTTATTGCCTAGAGCCTCCGTCCTCGTTCGCTGCAGCCCCCATTCTCTGTTTATTAAAAACAAACCCCTTGAGAGAACAGAGTAGAGTTGACTTTTGAGTGTTTTCTTCTTTTCTCGCCATATAATACAGCATTCGAATTCCACCCTCCAGTAGTCAACACCTCTCTCCCTTTCTTTTCCTCTTTCTTTCGTTCTTATATATCGGCTCTTGAATTCACCCATTTATTATCTACTCATTCCCGCAAACAACCATTCACACATAAGTGTTAGCGATAGAAGCATAGCAGTTTGTTGTTGTTTTTTTGTTATTATAACCTTTGCGTTCACAGCAATTGGTCGGTGTCTGAAATTTGCCAGTAGGGCAAAGAGAGATAGAAAAGAAATACAAAAAAGGTATGTTTATAAAGGTTGTTCTAAATTTTTTATTTCCAAAACCTTGTTATACTGTTTTTTGTTTTTGTTTTTTAATAGTAGTCTGTGTGGGAAGATTAAGCATAAGACTAGTTGGTTTAATGCACTTGTCGTGTGTGTATGTATGTGCTTATTTCCTCAATCTATCATTTCCATTCCCATGTTTCTGCTTTCTCCTATTTCCATTTCTCTTTTTCCTTATTTGCATGCACGGAAATAATATATGCTAGTAGGATATACTGCTACGATGCTTTTTGTATGTGCTACTAACGTATACGTGGATGAGGAAACAGAATAAAAAGGGAAATGACCATATAATCAAATTGCACAGCATAAACATGTGGTATTCCTTTTTGCTCCCTCTTTTTACTAACTGCTAGGAGGACAAAAGGACCATTATCCATTACAGAAAGGCTCTTGGATGGGCGAGCGTGTGTTTTTTTTCTGTTTCTTCCTTGTGCTTTAACTGATATTGATTGTTTCTTATTTACTCCTGGGGTTCTTTCCAGTTCAATATACTCCTCTTTCTGTTAACTAATTCCGCTCTTCCGTTTTGCTTTTTGTAATATCATTATTATCATCATCATTCTCTTTCTGTTTGTAGCGGCTGCTTGGCAAGCCACGGATTAAACACAATATATACGCGATGAGCAGCCATACCCCAATTGCGAAACGAAGCCCTGCAGATACTACTCCTAATGGTATGTCATATCTTAGCATTTTGTTGTTCATGTCCTGTTAGAAATCGATTTTCATTTTTATGTCTATTTTGTTAGTATTACAAGAGATTGCCAACGTCACCCCCAATAATCGCAAGCGTCAAATAAACAAGTACTCGCTCATTAAATACACACATACAGGCGGGACTATTCTCTTGGTCCCTTTCTTACTCTCACTCTCGTGTAGCAATCAGCAACAGTCCTCTAGGTATGCTCGCCGCCATTGCCTCGCCATCATCGGCAACAAAACTGCCACTGATTCCGTCTCAGCAGAAGCCGGCTGCCTCGAACAGCGCTAGACAGACCAAGTCAGGCAGCGATCAGACGTCAAATCCTGTGATGTCCAATCCACAATCAAACGCGGGATCCGCAACGCCGCCCCGTTTGCCCAGCACAGGCGCCGCCACGCCAAAGAGGAGAATTGCGACACCGAAAGGTCTAGAGTCGGCCCCGGATACAGACAACACGAGGAGACATGTAATAAAAGAACACCACATTCTGCCCGAGAACGACCTAACCGAGACATCCACCACAGCGCCGGTTTCAGCAGATTCCCTGACACATCAGGGCCGCCCACTTGCCATTCCGGCGTCGCAGCTGGATGTCCTCGCGCTGGTTACGGCAACAAGTCCTCCGATGCCCAGTCGGCGCAGGTGGGCCGCAGCGTCAGGTCACAGCACATCGAAACCCATTGTTTCTCACGATCGCTCCGACGATAGCGGCAGCGACACCGTTTCTGAGGACGAGCTGACACTGCGGTCACATAGCGCGCGTATTCGGTCCCGCCACCACGCGGCTGAGTTTCGTCCGCTGCCGCAGAAACACGCAGCCATGGCTGCTGAAAACAATGGGATGCTGGACTTTAGATCTGCTGACAGCCAACAACATCAGCAGCAGCAGCAACAGCAACAGCGTCTGACCATGTCCGCAAAACCACTTCGTTTCCACAGGCCGGGTGCAAGTGCAGCAAAGCCTCAGGTGTTGAACCATCGCCCACCATACGTCAGAAGGAGCAGCGGCGAAACAACAGATACAGACGATGAGCAGCAGCAACCAGCAACGGATCACACAAGGGCGCCGCACGGAAGGAGAATTGCAGGACACCCGTTGCTCAATGCAGCGATGGCTGCTACCAACGGCAGTGATGTTGCCGGCACTGGCATTGCACAGTCGATGATGTTGCCAGTATCGGAGCCCGCAATGCACCGCCGTTCGCGGAGACGTCGGTTGCACGAGGGCGCGCGTGGCGTGGTTCTGTCAAAACAGCTTTCGAAGCTTGCTGAGGAAACCGAGGACAATGATAGCAATGCTGGCAAAGCACGTGGCGAGGTGGCCGAATCACGCGAGTCGTCGCTCTCGCTTTCCTCGTCCCCATCGTCGCCCTCAAGGCAGCAGAGGCTGCGGAAGAAGATGCTGCGTGCACGAAAGCGCGCCCAGCAATCGGGGTCGGAGACGGAGACTGATGTTGAGATGGTTGCCAGGATTCCGGGATCCGAAACTGAGACTGAGCCTTCCCTTTCCAACGACGCTAGTACATCGTCCGCCGGAAACAATAGTGCCAATGGAACCAGCGTTGCTAGCGGAAGCGGCATATTTGGTGGAGACTCGCGTGGTGGTGCGCATCGTAGACTTGCGGGTGGGAATGATACGACTAATCGCCTGCCACCCTTTGCAGATGAAAGAGTCTTTAGAGATGGGGCAATGCAAGGGACAGGTTCACGACCTGTGCTTCCTCCCATTGCCCAGCTTGACCAGTACATCCAACCTAGACATCGGCGCAAGAAGAGCAGAGCTAACGGTATTAATAATAACGATGGCAACGACAGTGGCAGTGACGGAGATACCACCGAGACAGACGACGAGTTCTTTGGCCCTCCAAATGCATTCCACTCTAGTATCCGGCCGCCCAGACGTGTTGTTCGCCATTTGGCCAGTCTGCGTGCCCAGCAGAGCCGGCCGCCCACTGCGCTGCAGCTAGGAGGCGCCAGACCCAGACCGCCGCATCCCATCCGCCATTACTTGGGCGCACACGATCGTTCGTTCAGCCTGCAGCCCGGCGAATCGCGACCCATCAACAGCGGGTGCACCAATGGAGATGCTATGGATGATGCGCATTACTTGGTTGAGGGACATTCACGCACAGCGCCTGTGAGTGCAAATGGCCCATCCAGCGAGGCTGGCTTTGGATTGGGAATCGGTTCATTGGAGGGTGACCGCGACTACAGCAGCACGGGGGCAGCGTCTGCGCAGTCCCGTGTGATCTCTACCCCCGAATCGGCGGCTATTCCGGGCATTTCGGCGGCTGTACGAGGCACACCACCCGCGCCAGCTTTTCGGGAAGGCGGCGCCCATCCTTCTGCCGTGCGTAGTGAGCTAGCAGGCGGCCGATACATGCGTCCTACCAATGGCACTGATTTTCCACTCCAAGGCAGCAGCAGCAGTATGAGGCGCGACTTTGCACGCGATCCGTTTGCTCCTGTTGCTGACGAATTTACGTTCCGTGGTGCTGCATTGCGACGGCTTGAAAAGTCGTACGTGCGCGGCAGTGCTCTTCCCAATGGCCACGGATCTCTATCCTCATCTGCCGCCGCTGCTGCTGCCGCCGCCAACCGCAAGCGAGCTCTCACTGCGCCCTCATCGTACGATCCACCAGGTTCCACGCCAGGTAGAGCTGGACCCGGTCGCAATATACACAACGGTATCGGTGCTGGTGGACGCACAATCAATTCCACCGGAGCGTTCTTTGAAGATGAGTATGAGAATGCCCGGGGAGCACGGGCCAACCGGTCGCTGGCTTCATCAAACGCTGGCACCCCGCCTGAGTGGAACCAGCCGCTCGATGGACGTATCAATCCACTAGGCGTTTCACCTGTCTCCTCGCTCCGCTCCTCACTGCTTGTCCAACAACAGCATCAGCCTCACTACCATCGCCAGACAATTGCACATCACCCGCCACCGCTATCGTCTGCCACCAGCCCAACATCAAGTGTAGGCACCTCCAACATTGCACGCCAGCGGACACAGGCTGCCAGATCAGCAGTGGCGGAGGATGATTTGAATGATCGTCCGGGCTCGCCCAGCATGGATGCCGCAATGCGTCAGAACCGTAAGAGACAGCACTCGTCAGGCACCATGGTGCTGCCGTTCCCCGATTCCCCACCTCTTGGCCAGAGCAACAAAAACATAGACAGCACCTCCACTCGCTCCCCTACAGCCAAGAGACGTGCGCAAGAAGAAAGGGACGATGTCGAAGGAGGCAGACGGTCCTTGTACAAGTCTGCCTCCAGCTCGGCATCTTCAAGGTCTAACAATGATATTGTGTTTCCTTCTATCGACCCCGACTCTCCACCAAACTAGCTCATTGTTTTAATTACTGAGATAGAAAGGAAACGAAAAATGATAATTCATCTTTTTTTATAAATCCTTACAATCCGGGACAGTTGGCTTTGAAAATGAATAAAAAGTGTATAAATGAGAAAACTCTGGGTCAGTTTAAGCTAATTTTTCTCGTCAGCTCCCGCTGCATGCTTCTAGGCAGTGCAACAGGATATTTTATATTCCGAGCTTGACTCATAAGCATATCATCACCCCCCAAGTTTTCCCTTGTTACACTTCACACTGCGCGAACTTCTGAAGGAGACAAGTGATTGAACACCAAGATCTCGCTCTAGGCTTACTTCTGATTTCGAACGCGTGAACTCCCGACAACAAGACAATCCTCCCCCCCCCCCCAAAGCATTCGGTTAAGGAGTAGAACTACCGCGCACAAAAAATGCACGTTTCATTCAATCCGATGACCAAAACTCTGATTGGGAAAAATAGAATTCTAGCAACGCTCTTCCCTCCAGCTAATATTACGTTAACAAACAAAAATGTAATGGCTCTTCTCTTTCTTGCACTGGCCTGACAGGTACCGTTACAGTTAGATGTATGCATGGTCTTGTTCCGTGAACCTGCCCTTACAATAGAAAGCCGCTTATAAAATATCATTCCATTTTCTCACCATCTCTGCCTAACAAATAGACACTCCTGTTTTACTTGAATTCGGATTCCAGAACCAACCAGATGGATGGATTAATGTGCGGCGAATTATTTCCTCACCTTCATAGTCAAGCAAATCACGCTCACATAAGACAAAAGAGAAAGAGAGAACCGCCCTGTCTCCCGCTGCTCTCTTGCAGGTTCGAACCGCCCAAGGATGCTTTAGCAAGTAATAAACGAACTTTAATCGTCGGTAATGTGTATCCAAAGGTCTCAAGTCCGAAGATGTGATTATGAAAAATAAAAGTCGCTTATACAAAACAAGCAAGTGTTTCGGTATATATGGAATGTTATGACGTCATTATGCCAATTGCCTTTCGATGATTCGATATTTTATCCTATACTTTCATTGTTTAGTGCCAGCACGACAAGCACAGGCTAGAAAAAAGATGTAAAAGTTCATTCCAGTCGGCATTTCTCTTTTTGGAATATGTGTTTGGGGGCTCACTGAGGAACCTATTTTTTGTTCCGTTTGTCTAATCACTGGCAAGGTGCTCAAGCTAAATCAATTGGCAGAAAGCATACAACAACCATCTATGAGCAGGAAGGGAAAAAATCAAGTTTTTATAGTAAAACCGGTGATGTTCATGCACCCGTCTTGCCATATGGAAAGGAGATCCGCAACAGCTAGAAAATAAAAGGAAAAGAAGAAACCTGCAGAACATGCTGTTCCTTCCTAACTTAGTATTCAGCTTGTCCAACCACTGTCAATTTCACACACAAAGGTCCCTCGTCGACAACAACAGTACTTGCTGACTGTATCCGACTCCGCCTTCCTTTTTCTGTTACCTACAACCCGCCTTACTTTCTATAGTTGTCACAAATCAAAATTATAATAATGATTTTGATACGACCGAATCCGAACAAAATGACGTAAATGAAGAAAACGCAAGTGTCCAGAGAACAAAAGAGGCGCAAAGCATGAGCACCAACCAGCAAGTTTTCGACATTGGTCAAAATAGTTTTAAAGGAGGTTTTTTGCGCACCCATGTCATACGCTTTTTCATTATAATCTTTATTGTTGTGCAACGAACAAATAGAAAGTCATATTTTTCCAGCCTCAATATCCCGCAATATTTTTCTATACACTAGTTGCAATAATTCTGTGTTAGAGATCAATCCATCGTTTATGAGGAAGCGAAAAAGAATATATCCAATCTAGCGGGGAAAAGGTTTTGTTGTCCAGCCCTGTAATTAAAGAATATCTTCTATAGCTGTTTTCCCCAGTATCGAATATAAAAGGTAGACAGATGCCATGGGCCCTCGCCGACAGAGCCCATCATTAAACTTCATACTCTCTAGTTTTCCATTTCACTATTATTAATTCCGGCACTTTTTTGCATCCTTTTCATACACTCTGTCGGTTAATAGGGGATGTTTTCGGCATAATTAGAGTCTATTATTTATATTTCTACTAGTTAAACATATTATTTGTATTTGCAAATCTGCTTTCTTATCTGCCCAATGGCTTTCAAAGTCAATATGACAAGAAGTGCATTCGTGCACATTGTCGTTCTGCTGGCAGTTATCTTGCTTCTATTGCAGAACACGGCCGTATACGCAAAACCCGTGTTCAATTCAGGTAAGTGATTGCAAGAACCATTGTAGCGAGATATAGCAATATATATGTGACTTGCAAGTAAAGCCACCTTCCTTATTCAATATATAATACCCACATGTTCATGTGCATAAAAAAGCTGATCTACTAAACAATATGAAATATAAACTATTACGTCCATGAGCATGTTACTCTTTTGCTTTTTCTTGCGCTCTTTTGCAATATAGTCAACAAGTATGATGTCAACGGCAATCCGTGTCCATTGCATACGCGCACGGGAGAACTGTGTCCTCAAATGTGCGTCAGCGACGTCTCATTGTGTCCTAAAGGATTTGGCGATGACAGCTGCTCGGATGGTCAGACGCTTTGCATTGACGGGTCGTGTAGCGCCAATTGTGGCGACATACCTGCCCGCAAGAACCCGTGCGGATGTTCATTCCAGTATCCGCCGGAACAGGCCAAGGATCTTGTTCCATGTGCGGCGTTTGGCGATGTGACAATCGAGCACTACAACAAAGATGACACCAGCCAAACTATTGACTTTTGCACAGAAAAGTTCAATGTCTCAGGAAGCATGCCTCTGTGGGGCGAATGGGATGGAGGCCAGGAACAGGCCGACGACTCATCAATCGATGGCCGCCGCTTCTGGTCGGGAAACCAATGCCCAACTGCGCCAAAGTACCGCTACACATATACCGAGCCGCTATGGATTGGTGTGTTTTCGTGTGTTGGCGCAGAGGCATTTGTTCTTCTGCTGTGGATTGTCTACAAGTTTCTGCGCGAGATGCCTGTCAGACGTCTGCGTCGCAGGGACGCCGGATTCACTACGACAGCACCAGCAAATGTGCATGGAATGTCGACTGGTGATGATAGCGAGAAGACAAGTCTTTCCAAGGACATGCCTGACGAGAAAAAGGGCAAGGCCTCTTCCAGCGCGTCAGATAGCGATGCTGGCAACGACACTGGCGAGATCTATATAAAGGGGTACAACAATGACGCTCTGGGATGGGTTGGCTTCTCCTCAGTGATTCTTACCTCGCTGGGATGGATTGTCTGGCTGGGATTCTGGATCGGCGATTATTACGGCACCCTGGGCGAACCGGATTCGTTGTCCCACTACGACAGCGGGCTTCTTGACGAGACATTTATTCCGATCTGGATCTTTGCGGTGACATGGACAGTCACCTGTTGCGTGTTCCTCAAGCGGATCCGCAACTTCTTCCGCATTGAGTGTCTGCCCTCGGAGGGCCAGTACGTTCAGATTGAGCGTGAGCTGAAGGAGCTCAAGATGGCCACATCGGCATCCAAGATTGTTGCACTTGCAAAGCTCGTGGAGGAAAAATTTGTAAAGTTCATCAAGGCCGACGTGCACATCGCTACGTGTAAGATAAAGTGGATTCCCGAGTCCCAGTTGCGCTACTTCAACTACATGTGCACCCGCTATGTGTTCAATGAGAAGACAAAACAGTATGGTCCGTATCTGTTTGACATGGGCTCGACACACCGGCAGATCCACACGCACTCTAGCGGACTGACTAACCAGGAGGCCGCTGCTCGTCTATCGCTTATTGGTCCAAACTTTATCAGCGTCTACGTGCCGAGCTATCCGCTAGCCTTTGTGCTTGAGCTGTCGAACTTCTTCTACCTGTATCAGCTAATGATCCAGGTAATCTACTGGTACTGGAACTACTACGTGATTGGCATCATCGACACATGCATTATCTTGCTGTCGGCGGTTGTCAAGGTTTTTGTTCGCGTCCGTGGCGAACTGCGGGTCAAGCGCATGGCGGAGCACAGCGAGGTGTGCACAATCCTTCGCGACGGCCAATGGCAGGAGCTCAGCACCATCGATCTCGTGCCAGGCGACATTTTCAGAATTGTTGCTGGCATGCACGTCCCTTGCGATGCCATTGTTCTGGGCGGCAACATTGTTGTTGACGAGTCGTCGCTTACCGGAGAACCTCTGCCCATCCGCAAGTTCCCGATCCGCGAAGATGATGGTGTCTACGATAAGAGCGGCGCAGGCAAGATCAACACACTCTTTGCTGGGACCAGCATCTCCCAGTCGCAGGAAGTCACCACGTCAGACGGATCCATCTCCGAGCCAACTGGGCTCTGTCTGCACACCGGGACCCAAACTGACAAGGGCCAGCTGGTACAGCAGATCCTTTTCCCGCAGCCAATCTCGTTTATCTTTGACGAGCAGTTGCGCCTGGTCTTTGGAATCCTTATCCTCTACGCAATCATCGTCTTTGTGCTTGCCATGGTCTTCTACCAGACCAAGCCCTCGGCTGCCTGGTTCTACGCAATGTTCTCCAGCTCCCAGCTCATTTCACCACTTATCCCAGCCGCCCTTGTCATGGGCCAGTCTGTTGCTGCTGGGCGTTTGAGGAAGAAGAAGATCTACTGCGTCAATCTTCCGCGTATTATCATGGCAGGCAAGGTTCAGATGTTCTGCTTTGACAAGACCGGCACGCTGACAAAGGAGGGGCTTGAGTTCTATGGCGGCATGTGCGCACAGACTACCTCGTCTAGTGCGGCGGCAGGTACTGGTGACGCCCAGATCGGGACCGTTGAGTTTGCTCCGTTTATCGAGTCATTTGAGAAGCTTCCAGACAAGATGCGCATGGCAGCAGCTACCTGCCATGCTGTAGCCGAGGTGGAGGGTGGTCTGATGATTGGTAACCCTGTCGACATAGAGATGTTCCGTACCACAGGGTGCGAGATATCAAAGACGCCGATGTCTGGCGCACTGGATACAATTACTGTTCCCGATGAAGGCCCCACTGGCCACAGTAGCTACAAACTAGATATTGTCAAGCGCTTTGAGTTTCTACACGCTCGTGCATCCATGTCTGTGGCGGTCCGTGATCCGCGAGACGGCCATGTGCATGTCTTTGTCAAGGGCTCGTTTGAGAAGGTCAAAGAACATCTCGATAGCGCAACAGTGCCCAGCAACTACCTTGCCGCAGCAAACCACATGGCGCGTCGTGGCGGATATGTGCTGGCCATGGGTCACCGCGACTTGGGTGACATTGATGTTTCCGATATGCAGAACTGGACCCGCGATGACATGGAGAACGGCTGTGAGCTAGTTGGGTTTATTGTCTTCAAGAACATGCTAAAGGAGGATACGCCAGAGGCAATTGCAAAGCTCAAGAACGGATCCACGCGCACTGTGATGATTACTGGCGACACTGCGCTCACTGGCGTGTTTATTGCAAAGAGCGCTGGTTTGATGAGCGAACAAGCAACCGTGTATCTGGGCGATCTCGACAAGTCTGGCGAGCTTTACTGGGTGGATGTGGACAAGGAGGAACCAGTCGGCCAGGAGCAAATAGACAGGGTTATTTCTAGTGTCCCCGGCGATGACTATGAGCTGGCAATGACCGGCAAGGCCTTCAACAGACTGGATGACATGGGGCTAATCCGGCAGTACGTTTTACACACTCGCGTCTTTGCACGCATGCTCCCAAACGACAAAGTGAGCTGCGTACAGTTGCATATGGAGCGCGGCTTCACTGCCATGTGTGGCGATGGCGGCAATGACTGCGGAGCACTTCGCGCTGCGCACGTTGGCTTGGCACTGTCGGACGCCGAAGCCTCAATTGTCTCGCCGTTCTCAAGCAGCGACAGATCCATCAACTCTTGCGTTGAGCTTCTGATCCAGGGTCGGTCGGCGCTTGCCACGTCGTTTGCCGGATACCTGTATCTGATTCTCTATGGACAGACAATGACGTTCCTCAAGATCTTCTCGTTCTACTTCTCTAACACTGCATCAAGCAACACGTGGATCTGGATTGACGCATTTATCAACACAATCATGTCGATTTGCGTGGCATACAGCGGCCCAGCAAAGAAGCTTTCCAAGCACAGACCAACCGCAAGAATCCTCGGCCCCCAGATCATGACCACTGCGGGTGGAACTGTTGCAATCAACTTTATTTTCCTGTCCAGTGCCTTTGCATGGCTGTACAAAAAGTCGTGGTTCCGGTGCAACGAGTTTGACTCGAGCTCCACGGATATTGCAAAGTGGTGGTTGCTAGCTGACAACTACGAGGCAAGCATCCTCGCCTTTGTCTGCTTGTTCCAGTTTGTCAACAACGCAATGGTGGTCAACTTTGGCTACTACTTCCGTCGCCGCTGGTACCGCAACTACGCACTCGTCTTCCTGTGGGCAGTCTATGTGGCCATCATCTCTATTGTGCTGTTGGCGAAGACCAACTGGCTTGGCTGTCGCTTCCGTCTAAACTGCGGATCAAAGGACGTGCTAGCTAGCGAGTTTAGCATCCATCCGTCGTTCTACATCGAGGACTACAACAATCTCATTGGTCACAACATAATTCCAACAGATAGCCGCTACCAGCTCTGGGGCATTTGCATTGGCAACATGTGTGCAACAGTGCTGTGGCAGCTTGTCGTTGCGCTTTATCCTGTGCACTCGTGGGCAAGAAAGAAGCGACCACTTCGCAGACTTAAAGTCAAGCTTTAAATTTAGAACTATCAATGTAGGTTTTATAATTTTATTTTATGTAAACATTTGTTGCTATATCTCGGACTAGATACTTGAGTAATTGTAAGTTTTGCCAAGACGAAATTGTAGATACAAAGTGAAAATCAAAATATATTGGCAGTGTGTAATGAGGTCAAGAATAGAGAAACTAATGAAAAAGAAAAACTAAATACATATCGTAAAAGAAAGGCACCAAAAAGAGGTAATCGCATCTCCACCACTATCCAGCCCATATGAAAAAAAGAAAAAAAAGTGCTAGTCTGTTATATATCCCAATGCCAAAACAATGAGAAAAGGAATATAAGAATCATTTGCTCCTTCTATGAAAACACACACCTCCCAATGGATGGATTCTCTAGTTTCTCCCGGCGAATACTAGAGGGCGATGGAGGTGATTACAAAAAGAAAAAACCATTACTCTGCTCTACAGGGGTTTTCAATAAGCCGACGACTGAACAGGTTTACTTCCTGGCGCAAATCCCGCATGTGGTCCACCTCCTCAACCATGCTGACATATGGCAACAACATGAACAAAAAAAGTGATGTACATGCATGAAACGTCGCTTCCATGTATCCCCCATTCTCAGCTCCTCTCCTCAAAATAAAAACCCCAACTCCCTCCTTCTCCCTCCCCAACAAAAAACGCACAAGTCATCTCCAGACACCAGATATACACACACATGCAAAAGGCGAGAAAAGGCTTTAGTAAAGCCGGCTTTTCCTCCTCTGTATGCTGTGCCCCCTCTCTGTACGTCTGGCGTATCATACAGCAGCTACTTCTGTGAGGGTGTTGGGAGTTTGCGAGTGCTTTCCCCGCTGCTTCTTTCGCAAAAATAGGCGTTGTCAGTCGAAATGTTGCTGTTTCCCTCGCCACCAACTAATGGCGAATGGCCCATTAGCGACAGAGACGATGACGAAGGTTTCATTGACATTGCGGGCGTGTTGAGCAGTCCAGCGTAGTTTGTTGGTTGTGAAGATGAGGATACTTCTGGGCTGCCAAGGTCTACAGCAGAGCCTTTCATACCAGCATTGTTTGTCGCTCCTGTTGCCGCTACCGACGGCTGCCATAGTTGGGTCATTGAAATCTGTGACAGGGATCTCTGAGGTTGTAGCTGGTGTTGAAAGGATGGTTTCGACGAAAGCTTGCGCTGTCCAATAACGCCTGCGCTTGGGCGTCGATCAAGTGAAGGTGGATGAGCCAACTGCTGTTGCTGCTGTGGTTGTTGTTGCTGCTGCTGTGGTTGTTGTTGTTGTGGGTATTGCAGATGCTGCTGTTGCTGCAGTACCAGATTGCTGCTGCTACTTCCACCTGTCGGGGTTAGATTTCCTCCAATACCTCCCATATTGCCTGTCGAGAAGGCACTGGTCGAAGAACCTAGGGCTGGTGGCTGGTTTTCGATAAGAGAGTTTGGTCTGCTTCTTGCAGCCGTGTTGCCAAGACTCAGCGCGCTAAGACGGCGTGTAAGAAGATCCCCGGAACTTGCTGCAAAGCTAGGCAAGGCTGTACCCGAGCCAAGAACGGAAGTGTCTCTGTATTCCTGAGGCTGCTGGTTTTGCTGCAATGGATAAAGATTGTCAAACTGCCCGCTGTTACGCAGTGACAAGCCTTGTTGAGGCTGCTGGTGTTGACGAGTAAAATGGGTAGACAGCAAAGGGGAGTCGCTGAGTCCGGGGCCGTGTGCTGTGACGGGCGTTGCAAGCATAGAATGCTCCGGCAGCTGCTGTTGTTGATGCTGATTCTGATTCTGATTCTGGTTCTGGTTCTGGTTTTGATTCTGGTAGTAGCCGTACATCTGCTGGGAATAACCTGGAAACGGATGGGGAAAAGATGTTCCGGTCATACCGTTCTTCGAAACGTCGCCAAGCGCTGCATCGGCTCCAAACGCATCTATATTGAAAACAGCACCTTGCATATTGGTGGGCGAGAGCATGTAAAGAGAGGACTGAGGAGTCATATTGTATCCATTCATAAACTGCTGCTGCTGCTGCTGCTGTTGCTGTTGAAACTGTGGCATTCCTCCCAAGTAACTGCTGTTCGGGTGGGCAGTTACTGGCGTTTGCAAGGGCGCCAGTTGCGCAGTGGCCATGCCAGTTGTCGGCGATGACTTTGAGTCGAATGCGTCGCCCTGCAACGTGCTCTTTACAGGTGTAGATGCCGGTGTCGACGATCCAATGCCAGCAATTGATGCGCCGCTTAAGCCAAGCCCAAGGGTATTAGCAGTGGTATTCGTGCCAGAAGTAATTGCAGCGCTGACAGCGGAGCTCTTGCCCATGCTGACGGAGCGCCTGTTCATCAGCGACTGCTGCTCGCTGACACTGTTCCTGTGCGAGATTACACCGCTGCTCCCGCCGCCGCTGCTGTTGCGATGGAACGGATGATGGCTGTGGTGGCGGTTATGGCGGTGGTTGTGGCGAGCATGACTCTGCGATCTACCCCAGCTCAGCCTCACACGAGATCCGCCAAGCATGTGTCCGTTGAGCGCGCGGATCGCCGCCTCTGCATTGGCGCGCTTTGCAAACGTCACAAAGCCGCACCCGCGATTAGGGGGGATTTTACAATAGGTGACCTCACCATACACTGCAAAGAACGCATAGAGCTCGTCTTCGCCAACAGGGTGTGTTAGACCACCAACAAAAACAGTGGTGTTGAAGGGGTCTGTTGCTGGATTGTACATATCGTTGCTGTCTGCAGATGAAGCCGACGATGTTGGCGAGCCTGCTGCCTCACGGCTAGGTGCGCCATGTTGCAGACTGTGGCTATGGTGGTGGGAGGTAGATATCATGGAAGACGTGCGCTTGGGAGTTGCTGTGGATACGCGAATGGCTCGGGAGCCGATCAGATGGCCCTGCATCTCAATCAGTGCGTGCTGCTGGTCGTTCTCGTCACTGAACCGCACAAACCCGTATCCGCGAGGCAGAAGCGTTATCGGATCGGTGACAACCTTGGCGGCACGGACAGAGGAGTATCTGCATCTGAATTCGTGCGCAAGCTGAACATCAGTGACTTCGGATGCAAGGTCGCCCACAAAGAGGGAGTACTCTGGCCCATCGGTGGTTGCTTGCAGAGTGGGTGCTGCAAAGGCAGCGTGGCTACTTGGAGGGGGAGCGGCTGCGGCGGTGGCAGAGACAGTGGTAGCTGCATTCAAAATGGCGTTGTTTCCACTGACAGTTCCGTCAATCCCCAAAAGATAGGATCGGCCTTGTTGCTGCGAGTATCCCGAGCCCGAAGCCAATCCCAGAG
Organism: Coemansia sp. RSA 1200; assembly: GCA_027578915.1. Taxonomy (NCBI): domain Eukaryota; kingdom Fungi; phylum Kickxellomycota; class Kickxellomycetes; order Kickxellales; family Kickxellaceae; genus Coemansia; species Coemansia sp. RSA 1200. The sequence goes on from JANBTT010000016.1 coordinate 130,107, forward strand.
GCAGAAACGGACTGCCATATCCAGCACCAACGCCCGAGGCCCAGTTCAGACGGAATGGGCGGTCAAAGGGCAATGGCATGGGCTTGCCGTTGTAGGTCGCAAGGATGCGCTCGGCCTCTGTCTGCGATGAAAACTCCAAAAAGCAGTAGTTTGCGGGCCCTCCAGTTAAGCGATCACGGATCATTTTCACAGCCATGGGTTCGCCGACACACGCCCAGATCTGGCAAATGCGCTCATCGTCCATCCACGGCTCAATGTCGCCCATCCACAGCTGTATGGGGCCAGCACCTGAATCCATGGGTACCGCCGAAGAGACCTGTGCCTGCGAGTGCAGCTGATAGCCGTTCTGGGATGAGGCGGTGGCGAACAATGGATGTCCAGCAGCGGTTCCTCCTGATAAGGACGAAGCGGCAGTAGCGGACAATGGCTGTGAGGGCGACGACGATGAAGACGACAAGACTGATGACGACACGCCGTTGTTATTGGCTGCTGATACTGTGGCATCGCGACTCTGCAGAGGCGGCAGCAACTGCTGCTGCTGCTGCTGCTGCTGATACTGAGGCTGCGGCTGCATTGGCACATTTGTTCCTGATACAATCATGAAGGCTGCATGCGGCAGCTGGTTTCCAGTAGCGGCAGAGCTGTCATTGCCCAAGGCTGATGGCTCGATCAGGGCCGAGTCGTCAATGTTTAGAGACAGGCGTCGAAATTCGGACGAGTCATGGTCAAATTTGAATTCGCCACCAGTCTTGTGAGCCAAAAAGGTGGTGGTGGGTTGTGTCATAGATAATAAAGCGTTTGAATGGAAACGATAGATGGGGTTGCTAATAATCTGAGCAAAGAAAAAGCGCAGAGCGACAGAAAAAAATACTACAATAGGAGCAAGAATCCCAAAAGAAAGCAGTTTAATTAAAATAAAACCCGGTGATGACGATAGCAAGCGCCTCCAAAGGATAATAGGAGCTGGTGCGTGGGAAACACAAGTGTACCTGAACAACACACGAACGATGTTGAAATGAAAAGAGAATCCAGCTCCTTTTTCGATACAAAAATATGCGGACAGGTGCTGTGTGATGAATATAGGCTATGTATTTACAGATACACACTCCCTCGTTGGTTTAGTCCAGGATGCTGCTTGTAAATAAAGTACAGCAGCTATGCAAGGGTTCTGAACGAGCAGCCGTACACAATTGCAGGAGTACACCAAAAGAGAAAAGGAAGAACAGATGAGCATAAAATATGAATAATGCGATGAAAAAATGGTGGGATATATGCAGCTAGTGGCCAAGCGGAGAAAAAGAGAGAGAGCGAAAACGTGGATGAGCAAAAGAAACGGCTGGTTTATGAAGCTGAAAGAAAGGGAAAAAAGAAAACAGCAATGGGGGTGTTGACGAACAAAAAGGAAATTTGGATGCAGTCTTCAGCTCACTGGAAATAAAAGAAAGAAGTAAATAAGCCAAAAGGCAAAAGCCAGACAAGCAAAGGAAATTGGGGAAATTAGAATAGACGAATATTATAGAACAAAGAGAGAGAAAAGACGTATTGCTCTGACTTTGGGCGCTGCGGCAATGGCCAAGAGCAGAAACAGGCAGGAAAAGGCGGAAATGGTGGATAAGGGAGAGAAAAAAGGAATCGCAACAGGGATTCAAAGCCCGCTTTCATCAAGGTAAGGAATAGAGGATGTTGATGGGGCAAAAAAGAGAGTGAATCATTCTATAAAAAAAGCTTGCTGGCTTGCCCTCCCCAAAAAAACAAAGCACGGAAGGAAAAAAGAAAAGGAATTCATAAAAGATAAGGATATAGAAACGCCTGTGCTTTTTTTTTTGCTGAGGATAGGGCTCTTTTCCATGTGTGGATTATACAGCATTTGGCTTGCCTACAGCGCCAGAACGCAGAAATATTTTCTACAAAGTGGGGTGACGTAGCTATATGCCCAAAAGATCCGATCCGTCTTGACTTTACAAGGAAAAAGGTTGCCAAGTAGAGCTGCTGCGTCTTGGGTGTTTTGTTTTGGGGAAAAGAGAGAGAGAAACGCGCAAACTTTAAAGTCACAAGAAAAGAAAAGCAGCCCAAACTGCGCTTTGGAAAAGCAAGGAATAATAAAAATAAAGCAGAAGGCGTCGAACAAAAGAACAACAAAGGCAAAAAGAGTATGTGTAAGGTTACAAGCACTGAGGAATGGCAATAGCTTACTAGTCTTGCTTGACTTTACCTACCTAGAAAAAAAGAAGGCGGAGATTGAAAAAGTTGGCGTTTCTGTGGTAGACTATCTTTGAAAAGCTTGTTGATCTGAGTCCCCCTGCCAGAAGTAAAAAACGAAAAAGAAAAAACGAAAAGCACGACGCTAGAGATAAAAGATACACTCTGAAAATAAAAGAAAAAAGACGGATGTGATGTGTCTGTTAATCACAACGTCCAGTGGATATTAAAATAGCGAGCAAGCAACAAGAGCAAACAAAGTGATGTGGTGGTGGTATATTCACAGGCCGCTCACTTGCTGTCCAAAATAATAATTCTAGTAGGTTAATAATAAGTATATGTGGATGCAAAAAAAGTCTAGGATATAGAATAGATTGAGGTGTTAGAGTAAGAAAAAAAAGGTCTTCAACAATGTAAAGATAGGATAGAGCAAAGAAGAAAAAAGGGAGATGCCAGATAGACAGGCCATACAGACACAGTGTGAAGTTTGCTCCAGCCAAATACAGCAGCACTGGACAAAATATATGTCTCCCAAGAAACGGTTGAATGAATGCATGTAGTACGCAAAAGCAGAAAAAGGCACAAGGCAGAGAAAAAAAGCAAAGAAGAGAAGCCGAAAGATAGAAGCAGAAGCAAGGCAGCTCAGCAGCAGCCACCAAGTCGCCTGCGTCTAGAGAGGAGGAGGCCTGCACGCAACGACCCAGCCAAAGGCCCGTGTTATTCTGTATGCGCTGTTCATACGGCATAAGACAAAAGAACCAAAATCTAAAAAACAAATCGGCCGCCATAGTCGTAAGCAAAATAACAAAAACATAGAATCAGCAACAACAACAACAAACAAAAACAATAACAGCACCAACAACGACAACGACAACGACAACATAAACAACAGCTCGGCCGAAGCATCAACAGATTGGTAGCAGCAGAACGAAATCACAGCAGCACAGCGTTCCAAATTTCCTCCTCAAGGCTTGTGGAAGCAAAAGAAGAGGACACATACAGGATATATTGGTGTTGTGTAGTTGTGTACAAATTGTGTATCAGAGTCGTAGGTAGATGCAACAATGCGCTTGGTGTCGCCAACAATGACGCATAATGGTGCTTGGATGCTTTGCGATAGCACCATTATTTGCCGGCTTGGTCAGCCAGAACCAGCGGATACTGCTGAAGAACAGCAGCCTATGTGCCAGCAGTCAGTCGCTGGGATTCCCAATTCTAGGTTGTAAGTAGGGGTATTCAGCCGGGAGGGGCAATATTTCCTTCTTTTCTTTTTCACCTCCTCCTGGCATTTCGTTACAGGCGTTGCCTCTTTTTGCAAAATACACTATGCGCAAATGCAAAACTTACATGGAGGCATATAAAACAATCGGGGCTGCGAGAAAAAAACAAGCCTCTACAAGCCTCCTGTACACGAATATGTCGGATTTCTTTCCATGTTCGTGCTGTTTTCATTTTCTCTCACACTCCCATTCTCTTCTGCTCTGTACGCTTGTCTCTCGGACTGCATGTGCGCCATTTCCTAAAATTTGAGGCTACAGCCATCTGTGCATCACATAAATTGGCTACAGAAACACAAGCGCCAGCAGAACTGGTTACGAAAACAGCGGGGGAGACTCTTTTTCTGCGCATTATAGCACTACCTTGCTCTTTCTTAATATAGAAACACGCTTGTTCCTTTTTTCTGTTTTGTTTACGAGTTCCATTGCAATCTAGTCACAAATGTACAGGATAGTCGCGAAAGCGGGCAAAACCAAAATACCGGCGGTTCCGGTGGAATATTTCAGGTACAATTCTCCATTTCTCTTGGCTGTCACTACAAATATGCGATGTTGCCACACTGTCACTGGAAAAAAGGTGGTTGCATCTTCCACTTTGACACACACTTTGTGTCGTATTTTTGGATGCTGCAGAAATATCGCTGGATGTGCATTCAATGTATTGTTCCTACATCCTCGCAATGGTGGATATTTTTGGTTTCCCCTCCTCCTTTATGCCCTTTCTCGATTCTCTCCATTATTCTTCATTTAGCAAGCGATATTAGAAAAACAAACAAACAAACAGTAAAAGGCATGTTCCCACAAATAAAATTTAGGTCTAGATTGGCTGTGTCTTCTTTTATTTCAGGCTGCTTGGAAACTGGATGAAAGATGGCACAGTTCCAAAAAAAAACAATAACAATAACAAGTGGCAGTCGTGGATTCCAATGAGTTATCATATATATCCCCTTTTATTTACAAGTATGGAATAGACAATGCCCAAGGATCTCCATTCCAATCGAAACAACTGGAAGTTTTTAATTGCTGGAACTACCAAATATTTTGAAATGTCAAAAAGCTGCCTTTTCTAGAGATCCAGTTTGCCACTCTCGACTTTGACAAAATAACGGCAGAACACTGCCACACGGGATTCTGCACTATTCACTAAAGCGTATATGTACTAGTCTGGTTGAAAAACAAAGTTACGCTTCTATTGTTCAGCTAGTTAGTAGGCATTGTATTGTGCTGTGTTGTTAATCTATAATATCACTGCCATATGGTACCGCGTATATACCAAATGAATATTGATAATGGTTCATCATCGTCACTCAGACCATTTGCTCCCTCCTATGGTTTGTCTATATTTACACCAAGTAGCTAGTAATGATTTTCCTCCTTATTAGCCCACGATCGAAAGCCTAGTTAATGCCCCTTGTCCCTTCACCCGCCTTTTTTGCAGTAGCTTTGGTTGAGTCATTTTCGTAGCAAACAAGCGGAATGGCCATCAACTTGGCATCGGGGCATAGTAATTAAATATCCGTGGACAATTTTTTATTTTATCAGCCTATTTTTTTTATTTTATTTTGATGAATGCTATAAATGCGTTGTTCTTGAACGGTAATCTGATTGAAACCCACCCAGCCAAGCTATGTGGCTAGTGTATTTTGTTTCATGCCCTTTTTTTGCTTAACAATTAGTCCTCAGGCGTTAGCTTTTAAAAGCGGTAATTCGTCGATTACGAAATTCTTGGCGCGGAATGGACCAATAGCAGAAAGCATAGCCCAGGCTTATTGGCTGGCCTTGATCGAATCTTTGCTGTCACCAAAAGTGGAGCTTTTTCGCTTTTCTTTCTTTTTCCAATTCATTTACCTTAATTTCTTTTTCGTTTCCCTCTTTTACAAAATCCTCTTTATTATTAGTGATTAGCCTATACTTTTTGCTATCTTTTGGAGATGTTTTCGAGAACAACGTGCTCGCTTGCCAGAACAGCAGCAATTGCCTCCACGAGCAGGAGAGGACTGGCTCTGCCGATGGCCTACTGTGCTCGCTCGTCCAGGTTGTTGTCAACCACAGCACAAAAGAAGGCCGAGGCAGTGGCCAACCACAATATTCCCACCGGATCATCGGCACCTGCTGTCGCATCATTACAGGACACCATGCCTATCTACCTTGATGCACAGGCAACTACGCCGATGGATCCACGTGTGCTCGATGCAATGCTGCCATATATGACGGAGAACTACGGAAACCCACACTCGCGCACACACAAGTACGGCTGGGAGTCGGAAAAGGCGGTAGACGTAGCACGCGAGCAGGTTGCTGGGCTTATTGGCGCACATCTCAAGGAGATTATTTTTACGTCTGGTGCCACGGAAGCAAACAACACCGCAATCAAGGGCGTTGCCAGGTTCTACAAGGGCAAAAAGAACCACATAATCACAACCCAGACTGAGCACAAATGCGTCTTGGACTCGTGCCGTGTTCTGCAGGAAGAAGGGTTCGAGGTTACGTATCTCCCAGTAGACAAAGGAGGGCTTATCAGCATGGAGGGCTTGAGGGAGGCCATTCGTCCAACCACTGCACTGGTGTCCATAATGGCTGTGAACAATGAGATTGGTGTTATCCAGAACATTAAAGAGATTGGCAAGCTGTGTCGGGAGCGTCGTGTGTTCTTTCATACCGATGCTGCGCAGGCTGCTGGCAAGATACCGCTGGACGTTGACGAGATGAACATCGATCTGATGAGTATCTCAGGGCACAAGCTGTACGGTCCTAAGGGTGTTGGCGCTCTCTATGTGCGTCGCCGTCCACGCGTTCGTCTTGAGCCGATTATCACCGGAGGCGGCCAGGAGCGCGGAATTCGCAGCGGAACTGTCCCATCTCCACTGGTCATTGGTATGGGTGCCGCTGCCGCTCTTGCAAAGCGTGAAATGAAGTATGACCACGCTCACATATCGCGTCTGGCCGAGCGCTTGATCAGCGGCATCCAATCGCGCGTGTCGCACGTCGTGCGCAATGGCGATGCCAACCACATGTACGCGGGATGCGTCAACCTGTCGTTCTCGTTCATCGAGGGCGAATCTCTTTTGATGGCGTTGAAAAATGTTGCATTGTCGTCTGGGTCCGCATGCACTTCGGCCTCGCTGGAGCCTTCGTACGTGCTGCGCGCTCTTGGCGCCGAAGATGACATGGCACACTCGTCAATTCGCTTTGGACTTGGCCGTTTCACCACCGAATCTGAGGTGGATTATGTTGTCAGGAATGTTGAAGCCCATGTAAACCGCTTGCGCGAAATGAGTCCGCTCTGGGAAATGTTCCAGGAGGGCATTGATCTCAAGACCATCCAGTGGTCTCAGCACTGATGAGTACTTTATTGTTTTGTTTCGAGATTATTTAAAGTCTAAAAATGTCTTTTTTTAAGAAATAGTTCCAACACTTATAGCAAATCAACGTATGTTTAGACGCTTATTCTCAATAATCACAATCAAAATCAGTTAAAAGTAGATGATACATTTTGTTCAATGGCTTGCTGAATAAGCGTAAGTTGAGAACCACTCGTCTTTGCCCAGAGCTTGGCCCATTCGTTAAGGGTTTTTGCTGGAAGCGGCTCCTTATGAACTCTTAGCGCAGCAACAATACAGGCAGCACCAATTGATCGCGCAGGAAACCGATCCACAATCCCAGCAACCACAATCTCGTTTGCCAGACGCCAGGATGTGCTAGCAATCTGTTTCACACGTGTATCAACCGCTTCCGTATCATCTGGTGGATGGCCGTTGTTCTGCCACCACGCCATGCCATAGAGAATTGTGGCAATCCAGGTGTGCGGAAGCTCTACATTTACATTGAATCCAAGAACACGCATCAAGATAAGCTCGCCCTGTGTCATCGTATAGCGCAGCGAGTTGAACAGCGGGCTGTTGACTTGAAGAAAGCAGGCAAACGAAGTAGCTAAATTCTCTAGGCTGTAGCCAACATTTATTATGTCTCTTTGCTTGCGTGGCTCCTCGGTGACCTTTGTGGCTAGATACAAGCAAAGCATCATTACGATATGCGGATCCAATTTGCAGCTTTCAGACAGGAGTGCTTTGCTTTGCTCACTGCAGTACCGATGAAACAACACTGTACCTGTAGCCCATGTAGAGGTGGGGAGTAGTAGCAACTGCGATGCCTTTCGTAGATATTCTATTTCACTTGGCAACACCCTGCGCTCCATCCTGACAAGCTGCTGGTCTGCATGCACTGGTCTAATGGGGTTTTTTTATATATTAATGACAAGTGAGAAAAATAAAAATAGAGCCAGAGTTCGCACGTATAGTTGAACAGAAATGTAGTTGACCCATCCCTACTTTTTCACCAACTAGTAGAAAGCAACAGTGTACAACAACTTGTGGGGCATCCTGTTCTGAACATCTTCTATAATCCCGTCCATGTCACGCTCCAGGTCTTTTGACTCTGTGATAAGTCGTGCCAGCTCAAGAATTGTCTTTGCACCGATTGTGGCCTCCTTGTGATTATCCTCGATTTCAATGTTGATAACATGAACAGGCTTGCTATGCGTGCCAGATCGGTTAAGCAGCTCCTCGCAAACTGCGTCGAAAACACGCTCCTCGCACGTAAAAATAATGTCATATGAAACGGACTCGCTATGAAACCGCTGCGGCGCCTGTTTAACCGTACGGTTGCGTTCGAGCATGGCAAGAAGTCCGTTGCGTGTGTAGAGCGCTTTGTCTTGGGCCCTAAGCTCGTTGTATATTTTGTCGTACGCTGTCCCAAAGCCGTAGATGTTGGGCTGTGCTGCAGTGGGGCCTGGAAGGCGTACCTGGCTACCAGTTCCAAAGGACCGAATGTTGTATCCGTGTCGTTTCAGCTGATAATGCGCCTCCATGCTGCGATTCATGTTGCTTGCGCATATGACTGCAAACTTTACCATTGTAATGTGATGTGATATGGCAAGATACGGTATATCGTGTATAATCTTAAAAGTGTACGGCAATATAACAAAAGCTAGGATCTTTCACAAACCCTGTCGTAAAAAAGAAAAGGATGAGGCTTTAGAATCGCCGTTTAAAATGGTGCAACTGAAAAATATTACAAAAGCAGTGTAAAAAATTACTCTTATCAGAGCATAAGCGCAATGCATAAACTAACTAGAGTGTGGGCATAAATCAGCTGACTGGGATTTATCACAGCTTACATTTGAAGCAAGATAATTTTTATAGTCTATGGATAATGTATGAAATTTACATAAGCATGAGTTTTATATAAGAACCAGGACACAGATGCTATTCACGTAAACTAAAAAGAAAGCAAAGTATTTGTTATTGACAGCGTCAGTTTTATACTAACTATTTTTGCAAGGGATTACTAATACGCACTCATATTTCTACAAGCACAAAGCAGAGCGTGGAGAGCTCACCGTAATGCTTTCACCCAAGAGACTAAAACAAAAGTTGTTAAATTCACTATATAACGTCACCGTCAAATCTACATCAAATAGTAAAACCATGGATGTTGTGCCTGTTCGTGTGCAGAGCACCCAAGCCACACACAGTTACAAGTACAGATCAGTTACGCGGGCGGAGCTTAAATCGGTTATGGACGCATTGCCTGGCGTAGTTTGGCGCAAATGTATTAACGGACATGTGTTTGCTGTTGGCGAGTGTGGCACACCAACGGTGGTGGGAAATTGCATCGAGTGCAACGAAAAGATTGGGAGAGGCAGAGAAAATTACTGATTTCAGACTCTAGATGTAGAGAACAAGATTTACGTTTGAATATATTCCTTATTTTCATGTTCACATCAAAACAATTAGGTTTACTTTAGAGTTTAAAGAATCAGGTTATGTTGATGATGGTTTGGAGATTAGCTTGTATGCGTAACAAGTGTAGTCACCCTTGTCTCTGCCGTAGCTAATGTATGAAATGTATGAGCCAGATTTTATTCCCAAATCCGTTAGCAATTTTCCTCCGGAAACTGGGCCTCTGTTCTTCCCACCATCACTGCTAAAATGAACAGGACCGGCATTAGAAATCCTTGGCAGGGTTTTCAAGAACTCATCTGCTGTCACATCGAAACTGGCTACTTCCCGTGGAGTAGCGTCGCCACCAGGCTCCAATTTTGGAAGTTTCTTTTTACCACTCATATCAACTAACCCCTATTAATTAGTGTTAATGTAGGGCCCTTTAAGGTAGTAAGCTAATGTTAGTAGAATATGCGAAAATTCGGTTTTTGTTGGATATTTTCAAACAAGAAAACATTTATCAATAGGAATGGAAGCTTGTCGTTGTCTTTTATAATCCATTTTAAAAGTAAGATTGTGGCATATTTTCATTAAAAATACAAGATTTAGTACGGATATTCGCCCCATTCCAAGATTTTAACATTACCTGTTCCAGTAATGAAAATGGTTGGAGGCAGATGCTCGGACATTTGTATAAAGTGAAATTAAATTTTGCCAAAAATAAAATATGTGTGACCAAATCTCTCATTCATTCTTTTAACGTTAATATAACCCACATGGAGGAATGAACCGGAATTGGAAACAGCAAAATACTCAAACTAAAAGAAATGAAACAGTGGTCAGACGAATGTGCAATTTTATGCTGTTAATGAATTAGAGTAAAAGAAAGCCGAATAAATGTAACATCTAGGTGTTGAGTAATAGAAAGAAAAACTAAAGAAAGAAGATAGCAGACAAGGACAACGATATAATATATCAGCAACAATACAAGAAGAAAAATGTATATTGTAATGCCTACTGGATGGAACAACTATCCAACTATAATTTTGCGTGTGTGGGGGGGGGGCGACAAAAGAAAATCCCTACTTGTTAGCGTTACTAGTGGTCTAGTACGCTGTTTGGTTGCCGTACGTGTTGTTTGGAGCGTACATTTGGTGCGAGGGCATGAGCTGTGGCTGGGTTCCATTATCCATAGGTGGTAGCGTTGGCGCCGAGGGTTCCACACTTGTTTCGGGCTGCTGGTAAGCTTGCTGGTGGTAAATTTGTTGCGGCTGTAGATGCGGTTGCTGATACTGTAATTGCTGGTATTGCTCCTGTGGGTACTGGCCCTGATAAAATTGCTGGTCCTGATGGAATTGATGGTCCTGGTACTGCGGCTGCTGTGGGTCTATATAGACAATCTGTGCACCAGAGGCCATCTGCTGCCCCTGAACATACATGGGCGAGTATACAACCGGCTGGTTTGGCATAGGCATCTGAGGCAGCGACTGCATATGCATCTGCACTGGCATCTGTTGCAGTTGTTGTTGCTGTGGCTGGGATGCAGGAGCAGGCGACATGTAGACCTGACTGTGCTGCATCTGTTGTGGGTCAGCAACCATAGACTGCTGCGCCACGGCCATGCCTGGGTTGTACTGGTCGATTATCTGAGGCTGCTGGTATTGGACAGCTGCACTCATCATACCTTGGGACATGGTGTATGGCGGCGACTGCATCTGATACATTTGGTCCGGCACAGAACCAAAGCCAATACCGTCTGGACTGAACATCTGGCCACCCATGGTTGGAGGCAGAGAATGATACTGGGGCGTGTGCATCGGAACTGCTGAACTCGCCATGGGCGGCATATCGATAGGCTGGACCCCACCAGCCACCAGAAGCGGCGGTGTTGGAAGCAGCTTGGACTGTGGCCGCTGCTGAGACATTGACGTATCGACAGAATCGACGGCAAAGTCGGGATTGTATGCGGGATTGTATGCGGGAGAGGCGGCGGTTGTCGGTGTCGTTTGCTGTGGCGGAATTGGAAGGAATTTATTTTGCTGGGCTTGCTGGCCTGAATCCATAGGAGGTGCTGCAGGCGGCGCAAAGAGATTCATCAGGGGTTGTTGCTGTTGCTGTTGCTGCTGTAGCATGACCTGCTGCGGATACGGAATTGGCGATGGCGCAACAATGGGTTGCTGCTGTTGCTGTTGCTGTAGCATCGACACCTGGCCTGGCATCACAGTCTGATCGTAGCTCATCATCATCGGCGGCGGAGGCTGCGCGGTCTGGTATGTCGATTGGTTGTCCATTGTGGTTGCAGGCAGGCTCTGGGCTGGAGCGGCAGGCAGAGGTTTCTTACCATGTTTCTGTGCGTACTTGTTGGCAAGCTCAGGGTTATGCATCGACGCAGACGAGTACGGGCGGAGATCCGAGAGCGACGGACGCATGGGTGCCGAAAGCACAGGTACAGTCGAGGCGGAAGATATCGAGGGAGCCGAGAAGCTGGTCACAGAGCCGGACTGGTCCTGGTGCATCATGACGGGTGCCGACGCAACGGTGGAGCTGGAGGTGACCTTTGTTGGCGCCAGTTGCGGAACGTTCTCTTCCTCCTCCTCGTCGGTCATGTCCTGCTTGGACGGCTTCGTCCGACCGCCCTTGGGCGTGAATGTGAACTCGAGATAGATATCACCCGCAGGCTTGTCATGGCGGGTGAGCGAATACCAGCCTACCAAAAAAGAAGGGAGGGGGGGGGCACAGGAAAGCCAAATAAGTAAGAAAAGGATTGACACCCAGAAAAAGATGACATTGGGAAATCAGGCACAGAATAAAAGAACAGACAGATAGCCACAGAAAAAAAAGACACCCACACCCATCAAAAGCTATGCACTGGGTGCAAAAAGACTTTTCGCTGGAAACGGAGACTGCAGCTTTGGCGAGCAGACAAACGCAAAAAAAAGAACACTTACCGTCGACCTCTTCGTCCTCAAACACTTCGGTCAGGTCAATGACACAGGCGCCAATTGTCTTATGGCTGATGGAGCTGTCCATCTCGACAGCAGAAACATGCATCTGGGTCTTTCCCAGCCCTCCAACAGCAAAGTGAATCCGATCGTTCCATTCTGGCGACGACCCGCCCTTCTTATCTACTTGCGTCTGCTTCTTGGACATGCCAAGCGTGAGATCCACCCGCGAGTCTCCTCGCCCAAAGAACCCGCGCCGGGGGAGGTTGCGTCCAGCAACGACCCGCACATCAAGTTTTCCCTCGGGACGCGCCTCCTTCATATGCTTGACAGAAATTCAGACAACAGATAGTGGCAGTGATATAACGGCTGCAAAAAGACCGTGGCAAGCAGCAAAACCAAAACGGGTCCTTGAGGGAGACTGGGGGAGCTGTAAGGAGGGGAAACACGTAACAAACAAGAGAAGGGCAATGAGGAGGCGTGTATGTGTTGTCTAACAGCAGAAGCAGCAGGACTAGTGAAATGCAAAAATAAAGAAGAAATATATAAACGCAGCCAGCGCTTGGATTAACACAAGAAAGCAAGGAAAAGAGAAGGAAAAGGAGAAGAAAGGACAAAAACGAAAAAATGAAGAGCAAGGAGAAATAAAAGACAAAAATTTAACATAAATGCGCATTCAGCAGGCTGGGAAAGATGGAAAAAGTAAAGGCAAGAGATAGATTGGCGGGGCTTTTTGGAGGGACAAGTTGCTTTCCGCCCAGAGAGAGCCTACGTGACGGGGGGTCATTATTGACATTCAGCGGAACAAGCAGGTGAAAGGTAGGGGGAAACGCAAGGGACGGGCGTTGTATGCGCGGCGTAGGAGAATGAATGAAAATGAGTGAGTGACTCGACAAGACGGAGGAGATTCCTGTCAGCCTGGCTGCTCCGGTGGCTTCCAAGGCAGCCAGCTTGGCCAGTCCAGTCCTGTGGTTGGCATCCACCACCCGCCAGCCAGCCGCGGCGCTCCAAAGTCTCTTTTCCTGTTATCGAGCGCTTGCGACGCCTCGGGTTCGTCCGTGTCGGTCAGCTGGACCAAGCGCAAAAGAGACACACTACACTGGCCTTATCGCTTTTTCGCCCTCCGCACACATTTTGCGGAGAGTGGCAGAATCCCATACAGCATCGGAGAAGACCCACCAGCTAGTGCACAGACCCTGGCACCCTCATATTAGCAGCCGTGCTTATTCTCATTCTCATTCTCTTGTTCCGCCCCCTTCTTGTTCACCAGCCGATCTCACATATTCTCTACACACACAAATGCTCCGTTCTGCTCTTGCACGTGCCACACAGCTGCGCCCAGCGGCGGGATGGCTGACCAGACGCTGGTACCAGGTCAGTCCGAACTCGGTGCGGCCGGGAATGGTGATCGAGCACAACGGCAGCCCGCTGATAGTGGTGTCCAAGGACCACGGGGGCACGGGGCGGGGCCAAGCAGTGATCAAACTGGGGCTCAAGCACGCAGTCACAGGCGCCCGGTCAAATGAGCGGTTCCGCAGCAGCGAGTCGCTGGAAGTCATGGTTCTCGCACAGAACGAGTACCAGTTCCTCTACATGGAAGGTGACACCGTGCATCTGATGGACATGCAGACCTTTGAGGAGCTGACAATGGGTGTCGATACCTTTGATGGAACAAAGGAACATCTGGCGCTGCTTGAGGACGGCATGACCGTCACTGTCAAGGTGCTAGTTCCAGAGCCTGGGCCTATCTCCTGGCGTCTTCCGCTGCGCCACGCCTACAAGATCAAGTCCGTCGACCAGAGCATCGAGAAGGACAAGGGCGCCACCTACGTCAACGCTGTGCTTGAAAACGGCGCCCAGGTCAAGGTCCCGAGCTTTATCAGGCCCGGCGAAAGCGTTGTCATTGACACCAGCCAGCTCGCCTATGTCAGCCGCGCCTGAGCGGCCCATGAGGCCACAAAAGAATAAAAATTGGCTGTCCTTCCGCCACCCACACAAGCTGGGCGAATCCGTGGGAAATAACAAACAACATTCCGGCGTCTTGTCTGGCTGGGCGATGACGACACGAGCGTTTTCAAATTCAGCGCGTGCTCCTTCCATTCTCTCCTCTGTTTCCGTTTTGTTTGCTCGCTAAGCTCACTAATAGAACATCATTGCTACAACATCCACTGTCTTCCAGCAACCAGGAAACTATTACTATGCCCTCGGTCATCATCTACGGCGGACGCGGTGCGCTTGGCGCCGCGGCTGTCAGCCTGTTCAAGCAACGCTCATGGCATGTTATCAGCATCGACTTTAGCGCCAACCCAGACGCCGATGCCAACGTTACGGTTCTGCCAGCCAGTGCTGCACAGAGCCTGTCCGAGCAAGGATTGCAGATAATCAAGGGTGTCGAATCAGCGCTTGGCGGATCTAAGACCGATGCCATTCTCTGCGTGGCAGGCGGGTGGCAGGGCGGCAACGCAGCCAGCAATAAGTTTCTGGATTCCGCCGACGCATCCATCAAGCAGTCGGTCAACAGCTCGCTGATTGCCGCCAATGTCGCCGCCCACCACCTGTGTCCAAATGGTCTGCTTGCTTTCACCGGCGCCGTCCCAGCACTTGATGGCGGAACACCCGCTATGGTTGGCTACGGAATGGCCAAGGCTGCCGTCCACCACCTCGTTGCCAGTCTGGCGTTGCCCAAAAGTGGTGTGGATTCCGCCCGTGTGGTTGGCATTCTGCCGGTAACGCTCGACACCCCTGCAAACCGTGCTGCCATGCCCGCCGCCGACCACTCGTCGTGGACTCCGCTCAGCGAGGTCGCAGAAATGCTGTTCCGTTGGTCATCGGGCCAGACGCCCTGCGAAAGTGGCAGACTCTACAAGATCATTACCACTGAAGGCACCACTCGCTTTGAGTAAGAAGTCCTTCTCTGCATCCAAGTGCCATACCCATTTCCTATATTGCAAAAATGTTGTAGTAATGTACTTTGTAAAACACGCATCCCACAAGTCATCAAAAGCGAGGATGTTTCTGTGTAGGGTAGCTTACACAATGAATGAGGTCCAGTACTGTATTAGACTAGTGTTTTCTTTAAGAGTTAGGAAACAAGACACAAAAAAAGGATAGCTACCACAAAGAGAGGAACATGAGGAAAATAGCGAAAGTAATAAACCCCCTCCTCCTCCTACAGACGACGAGCCTTCTTGGGACGGCAGCCATTGAACGGAACCGGCGTGGTATCGACAACGGCGCAGACGTTCCAGCTGGTGAGGCTGGTGATAGCCTTGAACGACGCATCGCGACCAGGTCCGAACCCTTTAAACCGCAGCTCGATCTTTGGGACACTGATCTTCTTATCAATCACCGCATTGACCAGGAACGCCGTGGCCTGGTACGCTGCCTCAAACCCGCCACGCTGGGCCTTTTTGAACCCTACCGACCCACCACTAGCGTTGACGATTATCCGGCCATTAGCATCCGTCAACGACATAATAGTGTTGTTGGATGAAGCGTGCACATGCAGGATCAGCTTATGCATAGGGTTCGCTCTCTCGTCCATTGCACTTATCGGCGTATACGCACTAGTCCACCCGGGTGCACGGTACCCCTGCGGTCTACTTGTCGGCTGTGATGATCCGGCCGAGACCAGTCTCAACAGCTCTTTCTGTCTGTTAATCCTAGTCGAGTTTTTAAGTCCCTCTGCCGACGGCGCATCCTTGATCAACTCACTTAGCGAGGGCTCACGCGTCTGTTGCGTTGCCGACTCGCTCTCGGTCCTCGCAGGGGTTTGATTTGCGTGCTTGTTGAATTCCGTGTCCGTTCCAGTCGGCTTGAACCCCCCGTCGGAAGAATCGCCCTTTTCTGTGAATTGTCTCACATGCTTGACTGTTGCGAATGGGCCGGCAATCGAGTGTCGAGCAAACGTATGTGATGTCCTGGCTAGAATCGAGCGGCCGAGCATATTCTCTATCTATAGGTATATGGGTTTTTGCTTTTGGAAATAGAAAAATAAAGTAAAATAAGTGATTAGCTACAGAGTGGGAAACAAGCTAACCATGAAAATGGGGAAAAAATTGCGTACATTAGAAACCGTTAGAGATAAAAAAGGGCCATGCTAATCACAAACGTGGATCAATAAGCACCGTGATTAAAGATCACTGTAGAGGTTCCGAACAAAATACATGGACAAACGCATCTTCATTGACACAAATGGACTGCACAAAAGCTGGCACAATGTTGCAATATATTTTCATATCATGCTGTGTAATTCTTCTCTCGTATGCTCTGTCTGTAGTAAGAAAACAAAAAGAACTAAATAACGCAAGGGAGCAAACATCCGCTAACGCTCTATTGATATTGTTATTCCTTCTCCTTTCTGTCCTTCCGATCCTTGCTTTTCCTTTCTTTCTTTTCTTTCTTTTCTTTCTTTTCCTTCTTCTCCTTTCTACGCTTCTTCCTCTCCTGGTCCTCCTCTACAACAGCGTTCTTCAGTGCAATCTTTTCCAGAATCCGCTTGCCCTCGCATGGCGGGAAGCTCTCGAGCTCGTAGTAGTGGGGCGCGATCTCCAGCAGCCATTCGGGCTTCACCTCCGTCACTGTGCGGATGTAGTGCCTCTTCGTCAGCACAAACTCATTGTACACCACCCACTCAGGCTTGCGCTCAAGAACAGACGACGGATGCATCAGAACGATCTGATTGTCCTTGACCGTCAGATACTGTCCATTACGCTCGAGATGTGCCACCTGCATAAAGTACCCAGAGGTCAGAGCCTTGCGGATGTTCGGATAGTATTGCGGATTGGAAAAGTCGTTCGACAGCATTGGGATATCGCTTTTGAGCGCCACGCGTCGAAGCTGCTCACGAATGCTGTCGGCCGACTTTAGCGACCGGTACTGCAGAAAATTGTCCCAGCACCACTGCGACGGCTCACCGCAGCTCTTGTATGCGTGGTACACATTGAGCAGTGTCAAATGGTCGCCGTCCATGTGCGCAAACTCGGCCTTTGCCAGATCAGCCGCCCGCTGTGCCTCGCGCGGCCGAAGAAAGACGTTAGGGACAGAGAGCAGCGCAGCAATCGACAGAACCTCATTTGTGCATCCATACTGAGCGGCGCTGATAATCATCTTGGCGAGCTGGGGATCGATCGGGAATTCGGAAATTGCGTGTCCAAGAGGCGTCAGATTAGCATCGTCGTCAAGCGCGCCAAGATAGTGCAGCAGTTCCAGAGCACGCATAAGAACCTCGGGTGCGCAGGGGTCCATAAGATCCAGATGGACCAGATCGTTGATGCCTAGCTTCTTCAACTGAAGCACAATGGATCCAAGGTTGCTGCGCAGGATCTCCGGATACGTCTGCTCAATCAGATCTCCCTTGTACGACTTTTCGGTATAAAGACGGAAGCATTTCCCAGGGCGAGTGCGACCAGCACGACCGGCACGTTGCTGGGCAGCTGCGCGTGAAATTGGTGACACAAGCAGCGACTCGACACGCACACGCGGGTTGTACACCTTTTGTTTTGAAAACCCAGGATCAATGACATAGACAATTCCATCAATGGTCAGCGACGTCTCTGCAACGTTAGTTGACACCACAATCTTGCGTCCGGGCGCTCCTCCCTTGGTGCGCGGCTCCGGCGCCTTGTCAAAAATCCTCTGCTGCATGTTTGGCGGCAGCGACGAGTAGAGCGGGTGGATAAGCAGAGGGCCGCAGTTTGCGCGTCTGATCAGATCGTCTCCACGTGCACGCAGCAAACGGCATGCCTCCTCAATTTCCTCTTCACCGGTGAGGAAGATAAGAATATCGCCTTCAGGCTCTGTCGCGTGGATCTGCAGCGCTGTCTTGATACACGCCTCCATGTAGTCGCGCTGTGGCTCAGGCGTATAGTAGATCTCGACTGGAAACGTCCGGCCTGGAACAGTCAGCAGAGGCGCGTCATTAAAGTACTTTTGGAACTTTTCCGAATCCAGCGTAGCACTCATCACAACCACCTTTATGTCTTTGCGCTGGCTTGCAATGTTCTTCATCAGAGACATGAGGATATCTGTGTTGAGTGTGCGCTCGTGGGCCTCGTCAAGGATAATTGCAGAATAGCGCGAAAGCAGGTTGTCGGACATTGCCTCGCGCAGAAGCATACCGTCGGTGCAGTACTTGAGAACAGTCTTTTGCGACGTGCAGTCCTCAAAACGAATCGAGTATCCGACTTCCTGTCCCAACTTTACGTCAAATTCCTCAGCCACACGCTGCGCAACGCTCATTGCAGCAACACGGCGCGGCTGGGTGCATGCAATAATCTTGCCTTCCAGCTGAGGAAGCATGTCTAGCACGGCATACTGAGGAATCTGCGTTGTCTTCCCTGAGCCAGTCTCGCCAACCAGAACGACAAACTGATTGTTGTGAAACAGATCTAAAAACTTTTGCCTCTGCTTGTTCACTGGAAGCTCGCGCCGTTTTGACAAGATGTCCCTGTACTTTTGCGAAAATTGACGGCCTGTTAACCCGTTGTAACTTGCATCTTCTGCAGCTTCCTGCTGTTTTGCCGTTGTCAATCCAGGTGTAAGCGCGTTATATGCGCTATTCAATCCCGTCGCAGCGCCGTTCTTTGACTGAGTGCCGCTGCTTTCCGCTGCACCATGCATATGCGCAAGATAAGGATTGTTTTTGATATCGTCCATTCTCAGCAAGCTTCCCTGAAACCGGCTATAATAAGCACCAACGCTGCTTGTCCTAAATTTATATACGGGCGATGTGTGTCTAATTGAGCAACCAGCGACTAATGTAAGAAAACAATAATTCAAAAAGGAAAGAACGTGAAAAGAAAGAATCGATCCAAAATACGTTCAGCAAAAGACCATGGACAATGTAATGTTTCCCTTTCGCTGAACAGAACAATAGTTTTTTCACCACCAAAAAAAAAAAAGTAATTCAACAATAATTGGGGATCTGATCAGAGAAACTCGGCATTGATTGTCTTCGGTTTTCAATGTTGTTCTGTTCCAAAAATAGAAAGTGTGATGTAAGACAGGGAAATGAAAGGAAATGCCTTAAATTTTGAAAAAGCCCATGCAAAAGGCATTGTCAAAAAGCACTACAACACATCTTTGTGTGGGCGCTCTGGTTCATTTTTTCTTTTTCTTTTTTGAAGTGGTATTGAATTTTATTTCGCAAACCGGATATGTATTGTCAGTACAGAAAAAACCATCGTCGACATGTTAGATCTGCTCGGGCTCTCGTAGATTCCGCACATATCATTAAAAAACTTAATGATAATGAGGCAGGGTGAAAGCAAAAGGCCGACATATACTTTCATCCTTTCATTGTGAATCAAGATCAGATGAATCCCCTATACAAAGGTGCTTTTTGGGCTTAAAAAAGAAAAAAAACTTGGCATCTTAAAAAGACGGACAAGTTCTTTTCTTCTTTTACTGGTGGTTATTTTATTAGAAAATTCTATATACTTTCTTCTTTTTCCCGTTCTTTCTATACAAATGGATTTTATTTCCTTTTTTGTTGTGACTGGTGTGAACTTGGCGTGGTAGCATTTCTTTCTTGTCTTTTCTTTGCTCTGTATTGTCCACTATCTGTATCATATATTATACACCTTTTCTTATTTCCTATCTGTGATATTAGCTCTTCAGAGTACTTTTTATTTATGGCTGACGACGCGATTCCTGAGCGCAACGTTGACAGGGTTGGCGGCATTATTGCTGCCGCCGCCTTTGGTGTATGTCTCCTTGCACATATCTGGCATATGGTGCGCTACCGATTCCATTTGTATGCAGCCACAACGATTTTCCTTATATTGCGTGTAGTGGGTTGGCTGCTTGCGTTTATAGGCGCGGTTAGAAACGACCCACTGCTGAACAAGCGTGGCTATATTACCAACGCCGTTTCATTCTGGTTGATGATGCTAGGAGCCCTTCTGCTGATTGCGCGCTGGGAGTCATCCCGGCGTGGGGTCAAATGGGGCGTGCGCTCCTGGAGTGGAACGGGCGCTGCTCTTATACTATGTCTGGTTCTTGGGGCGCTTGATGCTGCAGGTCAAATAACCTGGCTGAACGATCCAAGCGAGAACCCAAAGGTAACGCTCAAAATCGCCGACATCGGCCTCTTGGCGCTTGCGTGTATCAATGTGCTCTTTGTTCTTTATTTTGCTCTTCGCGATTCCAGAATATACCAAGTTCCGTCTGTTCGGTGGGGATTTATAATATCGTCTCTCCTGATATGCGTGCGCTGTGTGTTCTGGATGCTTGTCGGGCTTCATGTACTCCACTTTGATGAGGGCCAGCGCCGGATCTTTCTTTTCTGTTTGGCTACAATACCCGAGATTCTTGTAGTCATGACATGGAGCTTTTTCCCGATAGCAAAGTATCTTCGACCCCAGAGCATCGATGGTTCGGAAACTGAAACCCTAAAGCCAGAGAATATTCTTAGCCATCCCACTCGCTTTAGTAGCAACCAAACCTCGAATCTGGCTGGCACAACGGCCGCACACGCGGCACCCGAAAATAATGGAAATGGCAGTGGCAATCACAATGGAAATGGTAATGGCAATGCAGCTGAGCAGGTGGTGAGATTGTCTATCCCTAATGGCGTCACAGCTACTGAAATGGGCAACACCGGGCCAAGAATCCACGTAGATAATACATCTGAAGCTGACGATAGCAATACAGGCAACGATAATTACGGCACCGGGCGTCTAAGCGGGGTGCACAGCAGCATGCCTTTATTTGCCGCCAATACATCCTCGTCAGGAACCGGACCTGCTCACACTCCCACACCGATTCAGCAGAGCTATTCTGCTGGGCAAGAGCAGCAATCACAGTCATTCAATCCCTGGGCTGGTGTGATGGCAAACACGATTGCAACAAGTGTTCCAAATAGTCCTTACTACAACCCTAGACTATCCATGTATCCGCAGGGTGCACAGTTGGCGACCCAGCAATCTAACTCTTATATGTCACAGCAACAGCAAGCACAAAACCAAATGCAATATCCGCAGACTGGTATGCAAATGGCTGGAGCTGGCAACGGAGCCGGAGCAATTCATATGCCTAATCCTGGCGTATCATTCCTAACGCCCACTCCATCTCCTTATCCGAACATGCCAGGGCAACATGCAACATTTGTAAAGACGCCATATCCGTATGGCCAGCAGACGCCGAACCAGCCTCAGATCCAGCTGCAGCCACAGATCCAAACTCAGATACAGTTGCCTCCAAATCAGCAGGCTCGCATGAGCCAAGCTGGTCAATCGCCAATACAGATGCAGAGTAGTTCACAAATCAATCCACGAGCATCCCAGCAATATGCCCAGCCTTCGAATCCAGCGTTTAGTGACGAGTACTTTAAGGGCGACAACCCCTCAAGTAACAGTCGGCAGATTCAGGAAAACGCTGAACATGGCCAGGGACCCAATTCGGGTGTACGGAATAGCAGCATGAGCCATTCAAATGAATATGATAGTAGCACTGCCAGACTCCAGCCCCACAAGGAACAAGGCCAAGAGTAAGTCTGTAATCTGGTTATTTGATTAGTCTTTATTCCTTTAGTTTTATTTTTCTTATTATTTTTATTTTTGTCGTTTGAGTTGACACGTTGTTGTTCTCCATTCCAGAAACTCTTTTTCTTATTCTTGCTTTATTGTCTCAAATAAAAAAGGCATTGGGCGTGCTTTCTGAGCCTATTTCACACGATTTGCTTTTGACAATATTCCCCACATTTGTCTTGTTTTATACCCACACAACAAAAAGCAGCAGAAATGACAAGTGCATTTTCAAACGGTGTGTTTTCATCTAGAACAACCCAAGTTTGTGTTGGATCTGTGTTCCTGGTATGTGCGAAATTAAGTAGATGTGTGCAGGGCTACATTGAAAACATCATAGTGAACGACAAATTGGCACTTGTGCAATGTAATATCATAATATATTAGAAACTACAAGTTAATTATCAATGAATAACAACAGACAACGAATGTTTATACATAGTCTCCCAGAATTTGGTCTGCACGAACCTCTGAGCTTGTATTGAATAATGAGTGAATGAATGGATGGATAAAGAGAATGTGGTTGTGCCAAGTGTATAAAAAGAACTTTAGATCCTTTCCGGCGCTCGCTATTGAAGACAAATAATTTAAAAGTTTTTAGCTTTGTATCCTTCCAATATCCGACAAAAGAAACAACCCTCATCACCATATTGATATACAATGATTACATTTCGTCATCTGCTATTTTTAGCATTCATCACACTGGCGCTTGGATCGCTTGTCATGGCAAGCAATGATGACAGCAATGCGCCAGAGACATCGAGCACAGCCAATGACGGCGCCGAGCCAGATGGTGGAATTTCTGCTGAACACATGAGAATTGCCAATGACCCAAGCAAGACAGAACACCGGAACGCCGCCAACGACCTGACAGATATGGAATCCCCGGTGGCCACACATTCAAGCGACGCCGCCAATGAAGATGGTGCCGATTCAGTCGATGGTGTCGACCGGCATCATGGCCACTCACATGGCAAGGGCTCCAATAAATGCAAGGATGAATGCGGCCCCTGCAAGAAGAAAAATGAGTGCTGTTGCAAGCATCGGCCAACTCCTACATACCACATCAGCCTTTGCAAACAGGACGAGAGATACAAAACAATTTCTCTTCCGGCACAGGGCTGCCCATTCTACTATGGAGATGATATACGCCATTCATCGGTGCCGCCGCTTGTTAATCCGTTCCACACTCAAGGATACTGCTATGAGCCCTGCTGCCAGCCCACGGGTGGACTGTACGGCTCAATCCCGCCGCAGAGGCTTTGCAAAGACCGTCTTGTGCCATGCCACAATCAGCCGCCACCATGCTGTTGCCCGCCTCCCCCTCCCCCTTGTGGATGTCCACCGCCGCCCTGTGGATGTCCTCCTCCGCCGTGTTGCTGTCCTCCCCCTTGTGGATGTCCACCTCCTCCCTGTGGATGCCCTCCTCCTTGTGGATGCCCACCTCCTCCTTGTGGATGCCCACCGCCACCACCACCCTGTTGCGACTGCTGCCCTCCACCACCGTATGTCTACGACGAATGTCTAGACAAACACAAGCACAAAAAGGGCCGTAAGAGCCACAAAAATAAGCACGATAGAGACTACGACTAACCGTGTGCCATATACACAGCATATAACATAATATAATTTTTTCTAACTACAACTTCATGATTAAATACATATTCGATACGTTAATTTCCTCTTACCGACACGCTACTGCTAGACACATGTTGTTAAAAATGGTCTCAGTTCAAAAGAGCGGGAGTGTGGGTATATTAACCTCGCATTCTATCAAAAAAAATAATTTTCTTTTGGTTTTTCCTGGTTCTCACCATGTTCCCTTTTCTTTTTCCCCCACAAGATAATACATCCATATCTTTTTACACTGGTGTGCTATTTTTTCTAAAAGAGCTTCTCTAAGCGTATAAAGTCATTTATCATTCAAGCAAGCCTGGGTAACTGCCAGTATTTTTGATTGAACATTCTCACGGGTAATCGACGTGTACACCGCTGAGAAAAGCCAAAGAAAAAGTCCCTCATTGTGCAGAGTACCCCGTGTACGTAATCCAGAACCTTGTGCATTCAGCAGCCATGCCACACTAACTCTAGAGAGTCTATGTTGGCCAAACATAATCCTTGCAGTAAAGAAAGAAGCATCCTTGCCACTTTATCCAAATATGTATATAACGGTGATAGATGGCATTCCGCTTTCTAGAACGAAAAAAAAGTTCCAACTGATCGTGCATCATAGTAACCGCAATACCCGTTTATACTTTGTTACATTTTGTTAATATTGTTGAAAAAAACATACACACGCACATTCTGTTCGCTCACAGTCATAATTTAATCCCGGTCAAAGCGTTAAATACATAGGCGCAATCCGCAACAGGGTCAATGTACTCGCCAAGACTATTCATACTATTTGTGGTCATTGCCCTCGTGGCTGGCGCTTTTGCCGCGCCAACAGCGCAGGCAGCACCGAAAGACGATTGCTGCGCTCACGATCATCATGAAGTTACAGCTCCACAACAGCAAGCGCCTCCAACAGCTGCCGCTGCTGCTGCTCCTCTTCAAATAGCTGTCCAGAAGCAAGCCCATGCCAACGACAACATCCCTACTCAAAATGCTGCCAATCGCGGACAAAATAAGGTAGATTCCAACGCACAGGCAGCCAAGCCTGCAGCTGCAACATCCGAGCACCCTCACTCGACGAAAGATCTACATTGCTGTTGCTGTAATGGATGTGGTGGATGTGGCGGCTGCGGTGGATGTTGCGGTGGTGGATGTGGCGGTTGCGGAGGATGCGGAGGATGCGGTGGATGCCAACCGTGCTGCGGTGGAGGATGCGGCGGTTGTGGCGGGTGCGGTGGATGTGGAGGATGCGGTGGATGCGGCGGATGCCAACCGTGCTGTGGTGGCGGATGCGGCGGGTGTGGAGGCTGTGGTGGCTGCTGCCAAAGACCATGCTGTGGAGGATGCGGTGGATGCGGCGGTTGCGGTGGATGCGGCGGTTGCGGTGGATGTGGAGGATACGGTGGTTATGGCGGCTATGGCAATGGAGGCTACGGCGGCTATGGTGGCGGGTGCTGCCAGAGACCATGCTGTGGAGGATGTGGTGGCTACGGCGGTTACGGTGGCTACGGCGGTGGTGGCTATGGTGGTTATGGCGGCTACGGTGGATACCGCGGATATTAAAACCCCATTGCCCCCGATATATAAGAACTATCTATTTCTAATGATAGCTAGCAAGCTCTACCAAGGGTTTAATTACTCTCGCATTAAAAAGACGTCTTATGCCGCATTAATTTAGTTTATTTTTATATCTAAAGTGCGATTTCTGTGCGCTTTTGTTTTTGATTGTTTATTTTGTGATCTGATTAAACTAGTCTTTAAACGTATCTTCAGGAAACTAAATCATGAAAATGACAAGATCTGATTGTATTATCTAGCTATTCACCGCCGGAATTTCTCATATAGTTAAATAAAACTAATGCATACCAAATTTGCTGCAATAATGCCTTTGGTTTTCCCACGAAATATTATCACGGCACTAAATGAAAATATCATTCTCACACTCAATGTTTGCCGCAAATATCTAGGGCTGTTACCAGTCGTATATCCTAATATTGTGGAGAAATGCATCATTGGAATTGTAAGAGAAATGGCAATAAACAGCTTTTTCCCCAAAATAAATTGTATTCATTTTCAACCAAGCCAGCGGAATTTTACTAATTTAAATATTAATTAGTTTATGTATTAATTGTCGCTGCTACTAAGTTATGAAAACAGTTAGTAAAAACAATGGTATACGCCCTTAATATTAACATATGCGGTGTATAGACTCTGCTTTTAGTAATGAGTCAAAGCACGCAATCGTTATATTATATATATCTACGAT
The DNA here is from genome assembly GCA_027578915.1 of Coemansia sp. RSA 1200. Taxonomy (NCBI): domain Eukaryota; kingdom Fungi; phylum Kickxellomycota; class Kickxellomycetes; order Kickxellales; family Kickxellaceae; genus Coemansia; species Coemansia sp. RSA 1200. The sequence goes on from JANBTT010000016.1 coordinate 155,655, forward strand.
TTATAGTCGATCATTCAAACTTGCTTCAACAACGACTTTTCATTGTAGCAACAACGTAGAAGTCATATAATCTATATTGTTAGTATATTTTTTCCTAATTTCGAACAACAACCAACCAACCACTTTTGTCCAACAAGATAATGCTCAGATCTTCACTTGTTGCGTTTGTTGCCTTTATGGCATTTGCCATGATGGTAATGGGAGCTCCAACTCCTCTGCAGGCTGCCAAGGATTCTAGCCTAGCTCCGGAACAAAATGCTCCTGCAGCAATCACCACGCCTGCTATGATGGCTGCTGCCACCAATGCTCCGGTCCAGCCAGCAGCTGTTCCTGCCAACAAGAACAGCAAGGTCCTTTGCGAGGATGGGTACCACCGTGATTCTTACTGCTGCCACGATTCATGCTGCTGCCACCATGAGCCATGCTGCCACGAGTGTTGCCACGAATGTTGCCACCGCGAGCCGTGTTGCTGCCATGAACCCTGCTGCCACCGTGAACCATGCTGCTGCCATCAGGAATCATGCTGCTGCCACCGCGAGCCCTGCTGCTGCCACGAACCTTGCTGCCACCGCGAGCCCTGCTGCTGCCATGAGCCCTGCTGCCATCGTGAACCTTGCTGCTGCCATGAACCTTGCTGCTGCCATGAACCTTGCTGCCATCATGAGCCATGCTGCTGCGGACCTTCGTGCTACCACATCAAGAGAACCGCTGTCTACAAGGATGGCTGCCTCCAGCACGTCTGGTGTGATTCTTGCTGCAACAGCAACGCCTGCTGCAACTAGATGATAATAATGTAATTGAATTTCTATTGAGCTGTTATAATTCTTACAATTTGCATAATATAATCAGGCACTACTTTTCTAATACCATATCATATTAGTTACTATGCTAAATATTATAATGATAGTCTCTATTTTCTAACATAAAAGCTATCATATGTGATCAATCCACAGACATACATAAAGCTAATTAGGTAAAAGAAGACGGTGCTTTGTAGTGCTGTTTATTTGTTGGCTTTATTATACTATACTATATGTTATTGTTTCTATTGACGACAGATTCAAAACAAATCACCATACGTTTTGTGTTTTCAGGCTTGATTATGATTATTATAATCATTGCAATAATCTACAATTGCTTGTTTATATTCCAATCCAAAAAACATATAACCGACCGATTCACTGTAATCAGTAGAGCAAAAGATTAACTCCGCAAAAATCTATGACTGGAGAGAATTTGGGTGGGGGTGACCATAAAAATACGCGGAGTAATCAGCCAGGCTAGTAGCTCCACACATTATCGATGTGGAGGAAAATGTTGTAGCCGTATTTTAAATAAAATTTAACATTTACTCTCCAACTATTTTATATAGAGATCAATAAAGAGTAGCACTATTGCATTTGGTATATAAGAGAGATAAAAATGTAAACGAATGTAAATATCATTTTTAAAAATTATAAAGTAATAATGCTATTCTTACCAACCATATGTTAATTAATTGTTAACATTTATTGCTTGCTTAATTTGGACGTTCATAATGGTCCGGACATCTAGTCCGTATTAATATAAACGATTATTGTAATTTTATCCATATTATTTTGCTATTCTAACAAGCAAAATGGTATAAAAAGGCAACACAAAATAAGCTCCTAGCAAGAATCCCACATGAGCAGATTTGTTCTATGTGTGTTGCCTTTCAAACCGTCTCTAATTAATAATTTTACAGCGTACAGTGCTTGAACCATGGTTAATATTAAATCATTTGTTACGTTTGTGCTTGCCATTAGCACCACTGCCATAGCGGCAGAAGGAGCCGGTGCAAGAAACCAAGATGCCACAGCAATAAACGCAGCGGTAGCACCTAACGCACAGGTAGCGCCACCTGCTGCCGCATATAGCGTAGCTCCAGCGTCGGTTGCATTTGCAGCCCCGACCCCTGTGTTTAACCCGGCTGTCAATACACCTTCTAATCCTTTTCCAGTAGCCAAGGATATTAGTGCGCATGCCCGTCCCCTGTCTCAGACCAGGTCGGATGTTGCGCAGCCCAACGCTCGTAACGGAGCTATCCAGAAAACCACAAATACCCAGCCCAAGCAGGTTGCCCGGCAGAAGGGGAAAAAGTTGTGCTGTGGATGCTGCTGCCATCCTTGCTGCCAGCCCTGCTGCTGCCAACAGTGCTGCTGCTGCCCATGCTGCAAATGCAAGTGCTGCAAGTGCAAGTGCTGCCTTATTCCAACATGCTGCAACCAGGGCTGCGGTGGCCCTTGCTGCGGCCAAGGATATGGCGGTGGGTATGGATATGGCGGTGGATACGGCGGTGGATACGGTGCAGCATATGGAAACAACGGGTACGGTGGCTACCATGGAGGCTGCCACGATTGCTGCTGCCCTTGCGCCCATGAGTGCTACCACCATGAATGCTGTGGACCCTGCGGCCGGGAGTGTTGCCATCACGAATGCTGCCACCCCGAGCCCTGCTGCCATGAGTGCTGCCACCACGAGTGCTGCCACCGTGAATGCTGCTGCCCGTGTGGTCATGAGGGACATGGATACTGATAAACGACTGCTCTATATTTCCTTTAATTATCCTATTTCTTTACCAGCCACTTTTTAAATGGCTTATAGATTACCTTCATTTTTAATTCCTTGATAGACTAATAATTTTTCTAATTTTAATATTTTACACAGAATTATCTTTTATCATTCTTATCGGAAGTTATTTGTCTTGCCAGCGTCTAATCATACAGCACTATTAACGTGTTAGGTTGTAATTATCAGCAGAGTATAAAATCAAGGTATTGCTTGAGTCTTTGGCAATAAATTTGGCACTAAAAATTTCGGTTTTAACAACTATACATTCATCAACCCGTGTTGGATACCATTATTAATGTTCTCACTGACTAAAAAACTACTTTTCTCTAGACCATATAATGGGAGTGGGGCTTCGTAATATTCTGATGATAGCTGTATCGCCCACCGGTGTTCTAATAAACAAGCAAAATATATTGCACACATTAAGAATCTGTGGAATATCCTTCTTTACCTGTGCGGCAATTGTTAAGGGTTGCGGTGTTTTTGCTGTTGCTGTGGAATATGCCCCGGATTATTTTTAATAAAGCTGAATTATTAACTTTTTCCCACCTAAAGCGCTGGTAGACTATTGCAAATAATTTATATCTGTATAACATGGAGAGTGTGAGAAAAAAAAAGATAAAGGTATTTTCTATATTTCCAATGTACATCTCAACAATAAAGAGCTATGTAGTTTATTTTCATATGAAATACAAGTACACCTTTGGATAACCATGTCATACCCACAGTTTGCAATCTATAAAAGCATTGCTTCCGCTAGCAAGAGTAAAAACATTGCCTGCCATCAAATAAACACCAAACCCAACTCCCTGTTGTTATATCCAATACCTTGCGTCAGTCCTGCACGATTCGCTCTAATATAATCTCTTTTCAAAGTTTTTTAGCTACACGTTTTAATTACTAACAATGGTTCGTTTCAACATGCGCTCCCTTGCCTTCATGGCATTCGCTGTTTTTGCCGCCGCGTCGCCTGTGGCTGAGACTATGAACCGCCAGGACCTTTCTGCCGCCGCCCCAGTTGCCAACTATGAGCCTGTTCAGGCTATGCAGCCCCAGTTTGGCAAGCCCGAGCAAGAGGCTATCCAGCACGCTTCTATTGGCGCAGTCCATGCCCAGGCCATGGCCGTTCCCCAGAAGGAGCATGCTCAGGATCCTTCCCAGGCCGTCAGAATGGTCCCTTGCTCGGAAAGCGAGTGCCTCAAGAGCCTGTCTCCCGAGGAGCAGGTGCAGTTTAGGCGCCAGTGCGAGCAGATGAAGCTTGAGCAGCTGAAGGCTAACGCTAAGGGTCAGAGCCGCATGGCCAAGGATCTTCCTCAGCTCACTTTCTACAAGATGGTTACTCCTCAACAGTCTGGCGCTAACGGTGTTGTCTCCGGCGAGAAGGCTGCCATTGGAAACCGTCCCAACGGAAAGAACCTTTGTTGCTGCTGCTGCTGCCCTTGCTGCTGCTGCTGCTGCCCATGCTGCTGCTGCTGCAAGTGTTGCTGCTGCAAGTGCTGCTGCTGCTGCTGCCCCTGCTGCTGCTGCTAAGCAGGCCTAACAAACAAACCTGTTATTTCCTGATATTTAAACTAGTTTAATATGTTTTAGCTGTTAGCGTGAGTAAAGATTATAATACACACATTATTGTGACAATTAATGATTTAGAAATATCCGTTTTAACAGATCTTGAATACTAAATAGATGCCAACAGTGATTTTGTGTGCTTGAGGAAAGCAATTGACAAGGAAGCCAACTTAGTCATATTCCATATAAGAAAACTCATCTATTCTCTGTTTCATCATTCTAACGACGTGTAATACAAATCTTTATATTATATGCGCCTGTTTGCTTTTTGTTTGCTTTTTTACTAATCAAGCAAGCAGGGCATGCAACTTTTAATCAATATAGGCTTTCTCTGTCTCAAGCATCTTTTAAATATTTATTATATTGCTAGAACACAAAATACGCCATTTAACAAACGAATGGCCAATAGCTTTCAAAATGCAATTAATTTTTTTGCTTGTGTAATTATTTTTTTCCAGAATTTGCCAACCAGGCATTTGCGTTAACCTGAGAATTAAGGTATAAATTGTAAGTTTTAAACCATGCCAACAACACAAGTTATAGCAAGAATCAAACATAGCCCTTCTTTTTCAGAAACAAAATACATGGGTAATGTTAAAGACATGGGAATTACCTGCGCTCTAGGCTGGGGTAAATTTTGGTGGCACCATCTTCTCACAGTGTATGCGGAGAAAAAGAAAATAGTTGAGAAAACGCTCTCCATCTTCCCACAGTTTGGACAATTTTTGTAGTTCTCCACACATTTATGCCAGAGGTAACAAAAAAAATAAAAGAATGGAAATAATCTTGTTGACTTGCATCCAGAATAGAGACTATCATGCCTAGTAGGTTGAGTGCTGTTGTTGATATCAGTAAAAGATATTCAAGTTACAAGCAGGAAACTGGTGTCAGTTATGTGATTCATAGGTTTTTTAAATTAGGCAGTATTGTTTGAGCTGTTCGCTTAATCTCACTTGGCTTACACGAGCGTTTTAGATTCCACATGTCGTTGTACCATTTCTCTTAGCAAAGCATAGAGAAACAAGATAGTAGTGCCTTGCGCAACATTTTGGAATCTCAAGACAAGTAGAACATGAATAAAAGAAAAAAGCTGAGAACTGGTGTCTGGTGCAAGCAAAAGTGCATTACTATTTAATATCGCTAGCGCCAACTACATTCCATCTTTTTTTCTTGTGATGACAGGTTGCTTGAATGATTGCCAATTTCTAACATTATTATTTTTAAATACCAACTATATTCACAAAGTTTTAACATTGCGTTATTTTAATTATTTTATTTTACGGCAAAAATACACCATCTGAGAATGTTGGTGGTGCATCGCAAGCAATGTGCATCACCAGCGCTATGGATACTACTTGTATATATTCTGGCGCAGTGTGTTGCACTAACACATGCTCATTCAATTCACACCGGTCCGCAGGAATTAAGCCAATACCAACTAGAAAGCAGTTTAGAGTCTACACTCGTCTCCCAAGACATAGATCGGGCTGTAGAATATAGCTCCTCGGCTTTCAGATACAGAAATGACGACGACAATGCTGTATTGGTACATGAGCAGAGCTTGGATCCAGAGCAACATATCCGTCTTAACATTCTTTCACGTGCAAACACACAAGAAGATATCGTTGACACCGAGATTGCACTAACCGAACCAGCCTCGGATCCGTATAAAACACTACAACAGCCGCCTTCCGAACATATTTGCCAGAATTCATGCGAGGGATTCGACTCCTCGTACAGCTTAGAAACCACGTCGTTCTCTAGTAATTTTGAGAGCAGAGAGTCGGATTTTCCATTGCCCAATACTGGCAAACCAATATCGATTGCAAACCAGCAGGGGAGGATTAGCGTTAACAATGACGACTACACGTCGAATAGCCAGACGGGTCCTGCACGTCAAGAGCATTCTCATAAAAAGCATATGCAAGAATGGGAAGGGATGCCGAATATCGTCTTTCACCAAGGAGCCAACGGCACAAGGGGTTACTGGGGACCTGAGGGGATGTATCCTTTCGATAATGTGGTAATGCGATTTGGCGAAAAAGACCAATATCAGGCCTACGGAACAATGTTTATCAACGACACAGTGGTCAATGGGCTTCATCCGTACGTATTCATTGGAAACGACACCTTAATTGATGGATGGATGGTTATTGGGAACGACACAACGGCGCTTAACAACGTGGTAAACGGAACAGCAGTTCGTGGAACAAACTTGTGCTGCTGTTGTTGTTGCCCTTGCTGCTGCTGCTGCTGTCCGTGCTGTTGCTGTTGCTGTCACTGCTGCCACTGTTGTCATTGTTGCTGCTGTCACTGCTGCTGCTGCAAATGCTGCCATTGCTGCTGCCATTGTTGCTGCTGCAAACCGTGTTGTTGCTGCTGCAAACCTTGCTGTTGTAAGCCCTGCTGCTGCAAATGTTGCCACTGCTGCCAGCCATGTTGCGGCTGCTGTCAACAGCAACAGCAATGCTGCTGTGGTGGTGGTGAAGGTGGAGAAGGAGGCTGTTGCGAAGGCGGAGAGGGCGGACATGATGAAGGCCACGGCGAGGGCGGCCCAGAAGGAGGAGAGTACGGTGGCGGTCCTGGCGGGAATGGTGGACCTCCTGGTCCAGAGGGCGATGGCCGGTTTGGCCCGCCACCACCACCACCTCCACCACCTGGCCCACCTGGCCCACCGATACCACCGGAGGCACCAGAAGCACCAACGCCTCCAACTCCTCCAGCTCCACCATCTCCACCATCTCCACCATCTCCTCCGTCGTGCTTGTCGTCTCCTGTGGAGCCAACACCTCCACCAATGCCATCTATTCCTACGCCTCCTGAATGTCCGACAATATCCGGTTTAGACGAAATGATCAAGGCGGCGAAACCGACATACGCAATAGCCAGACCTCTGCCTAAATGGCCGGTCAACGCACAGCAGCCGGTTGTCATTAGAAAAGGATGCAGACCACAAAACCAGATTACGATTTACAATATGAACGGGTTTGCGCAAGGCGCAGCACCAGATACAGGCTATGCAGTCAATATAGCCAAGCCCGCAGGGTGTGCTCATGGACGCTACGTGCCTTCCGCAGCTATTGCCAAGCCAAATGTCGCGTACACGGGGTTGCAAACACAGAATAGGATGGCATATTCTACAAATCAGCCCAATATTGTGGCCATGCAGATGCCAAACCAAGTAGTACGACAAGGAGGAGGTGGTGGTACATTAATAGGTGCACAAAGCCAACAGCGGTTGCAACCTATACCTATTCCTCCGTCTTTGCCCCTTCAAGTGAGAATTGCACCACCAAAAGTACAGCAAATAGTGAAAACATAGGCTTTTCCTTGAATATTCCCTTTGTTGTTAGCAAGATCATTTCATTTCGATAGTCGCCTAAGTAATGTAATTTGTATATTTTCGTTTTCTTTTTAATACTTTTAGCAAAATTAATAGTTTAGCGTTCCATTTTTAGATTAGTGGTGGACATGGATTATCATGTCGATACTTCAACAAACCCGGTTGTATTCACGCAGAATAGCGTTATATTCGTCTTTATTTTTCATGACAGTTTGTATGTATAGAATATAACCGTGAGAACAAGCTACATGTCTGTTTGCTCAGTGTTTGAGTATATGAAGGGGACTCTTGCCTGTTTAACGCAATATAGAATCTAATATTAAATTACAAAAGCGGTACAATATGTGGGACGGGTGTGGGACAGGAAATGCAATCTAAAAATTCACAAGTGGAGAAGAGTGGGAAAAAAGGTATCGTATCTGTGGAGAGGTCGTAACAAATTGCAAAGAACCAACCGACTTTTCTACAAGCAAGCTACTCCATTTTTATGCTGTTTGAATGAAGCAAACTTTCCCTCCACGTATTAATTATAAAAATAATGATATTCAATAGCGTGAGCTATAGATATTACTAGCTTTTTATTAATTACACCCGCCTGGTTCCAATGTTTGTTATTGGCATATTAGTAGCTGCTGCTCTTGGTTTCCGATCCGTGGAAAATTTGCTGACAGGACAAGTGTCGGACAACATATGGAATAATCACTTCAAATATCTCCACAGCGGCACTGGTTGCCAGAATAATAAATACCCATCAATATTCTTGTTCGCATCGTAACGAAATATAAATATTTTTTCCGCGGGCAAAACTGGCTATTTGTTATACAATTTTTTTTTTCGCAACAGTTAGTTTTTCTTTTCTCTCTTTATCATTAAGATATTGCAAATAGCAAGCCAAAAAACAAAACTGGTTACATCCGCTAGCCCACAGACTACCTGAACACTACTAACATAGGCATAGCGATGAGCCGCAGACTTTTCAATGTGCTGTTTGCGCTTCTTGCAGTGGGCAGTGCCGTCACGTCCACATGTTATGCGGACAACACGCTTGCACCAGCAGACAGCCCCACTGTTGTCGAGCGCCATGGATGCGGATGCGAAGATAGCCATCCAACATGTGCACCAAGGCACGCCGAGACCGTGGCACTGCCGCCGCCTCTGACGGTTGCATACAAGGATCCATGCCACCCGTGTTGCGCCAACTGCATCACGTACTCGAATCTCCACATTGACAACGACGGGGACGAATGCTGCAAACCAGCCGCCGTGATCAAGACCCACCGCTTTGTCAAGGAGATCAACTACAAGTGCTGCACTGGGCCCTGTGGCGATGTTTGCTGCGAGCCGTGCTGCACCAAGATCGTGTGCAATCCGAACGGAAGCAAGGGGTCGCTGGCTGTCTGGCCCGACGGTGCGCGTTACTGTCACGGCTGCTGCGAGGCATGCTGCCACCACCACGACAACTGCTGCCACCACGACGCTTGCTGCCACCATGAGGAATGCTGCCACCGCGACGAATGCTGCTGCCATCGCGAGCCGTGCTGCGGACACCACGAGCTGTACTGCTGCGACCACGAGGGAGGCTACAACGGACATCACCACTGCTGCGACGACGACTACGACAGAGAGGACGGGTGCAACGGACACAACCACCACCACTGCTGCTGCGAGCACAACACATGCTGCGAAAAATGCATAATCACCCACGCTGTTGCCGATAACTGCGGCACGCACTACTGTGTCACCAGCTGTGTGAAGGATCCATGTGGCAACCGTTGCGTCCAGACGCACCATTGCTATGCGCCAAACCCGTCGCCCTGCCCTTGCAAGGAGAACCTGTCCACGGAGTGCTGTATCACCCATTTCATTGTTGAGCCACCGTGTGGATGCGGATGCGGATGCAGGTGTTGTTGCCCAGAGCCCCTTTGCACGCCCTCTTTCCAGGGAAGCCATGCCCCAGAACTGCCGCCGGCGCCATCTGCCGCTCCGCAATGTCCTGCCATTCCAGAGAAGGCTCCGCAGTGCCCCGCGTGCCCCGACGCCCATGCCTACCAGCAGCCGCAGTCATCCGCACCCGGATCATACTAAGATGATCATCGCGGCGAAAGAGAGAGATCGAGCGTAGCCAAGTGTTAACCGCATAGCAGCGACCAGAGTAATATGGTGAAAACATCGACAAACCGGGTCGCTGCCTTTCCATACAATAATTTACCTTTTTAATCTCACTAGTTTAATTTCTTGTTTTTAGTTCTGTTACTCTCCTTGAAGGGAGGGAGTGTTTTATCTTTAATCTATCATTCTTCCAAACATTGACGCAAAAGAAAGGAAATTAGCTGAATTGAAGCTGAAAAATATAATTCACAATGCTTGAAAAGCACCAGGAAGTAGAAGAAAAAAGAGAAGCTCTCAGACACACGCCGTTTTGCTGGCCGTGCATTTTGTCATCGCGAACCAGGCCTCGCAAGTGGGTTTATCCGGCCAGTTTCTGGCCGGAAACCTGCAAGGTGTGATCCTGGCTCTGTAGTCAGACACTGGTGTTTTTCCTCATCAAGCCTCTGCTGTCAGGACATGTTTTTTAATCGTAATCGTTGGCCGCAGCTGGAGATCGAAACAGCGGCACGAAAGCTAGACGTGATTTATTTGAAGTCTCATTCGAGCTGCGACTCCCCAAAGAGAGGCGTAGATAGGCCATAAATGAGCCAAAAAACGCGCTCAACTTTGGAAGCATATAAAATAGAGCAACGTATCGTATGCTATTTTTTCTCATTGGCAGATCACGTGACAATTAGCAAGCAGTCGTTGCGGTGATTGGCTGATTGGGCAGTGTGGCAAAGAAAAATAAACATGCATTCATCATCTTGCTGTGTTGATGTTTTTTTTTTTTTTCAACAACCCCCGACTTGCGGAAGGAAAGGAAAAAAAAAACAATGAACGAAAATTCTATTGTGTTCCTCAATTTCCCCCTGCCGCAGAACCACCAGGTTGCTTTTTTTCTCTTTTCCTGTTTTCCCTTCTTCTTTTCCTCTTTTTTTTTCTCTTCAACAAACATACCAACATCTGTTCCAGTCCCAGTTCCAGCTCCCAGTCCCAGGTCTTTTTTCTTTGCGAATCCGCTAGCGCGACCCACCCCCTTTTTCGGATCCACAACCTTCTTGCAGTTGCTCCCTTTGTCTTTCTCTCATTTGCTCCTCCCACCATCTGACCCATCTGACGACTTGTTGAATTTGACAAGCACTCTTTTTTTCTGTTGTTCCAATCTTTAAAAAGTATCAACCCTTTTCTTCTTAAAAAATATGTCAGCAACTCCGCCTTCAGCATCAGCACCAGCACCAGCACCAGCAGCAGTGCCGGAAGAGTTCCCACACAAGGCGTTCATTGGGAATCTATCGTTCAAGACCACAAAGGACGAGCTCAATGACTTTTTCGCGCAGGTGGTGGATGTCAAGGAAGCCAATGTGATGGCAATAGGCACACGTTCCCTCGGATACGGGTTTGTCACGTTCGGTGATGAAGCGTCGTTGCAAAAGGCGATTGCCGAGAGGAACGGAAAGGAGCTTGGAGGACGTGTTATTAACGTCGAGGTAGCTCGCCCGATAACCGAGGAGACTTTGGCAGCTAGAAAGGAGAAGGCAGCGGCGCGTCGTCGTCAGGCACGGAACCGCAAGCCGAAGAGCAACAAGGCTAGCGGCGCAGCACGTGTGGATGCAGCTGAGGAGGCTGAGGATGAAAGGCCCCAGCAGCAGCAGAGCAGGGGCGCCGATGGCAGTGCTGAGGAGTCGGCGTCGCCACGTCAAGGGAAGCGTCGTCCGCGCAGATTCCCCAAGAAGGGCGGCAAGAGCGAGGGAGGCGAGCAGGCCACTACGGCCACTGCCGCAGCCACGGCGGAGCCTGCTGCTGCTGCGGCCAAGAAGGACTTGCGCAAACCATCGGAGACTGTTGCGTTTGTCGGCAACCTCCCGTTCTCGACGACGGATGAGGAGCTGAGCAAGCTGTTTGCGGACTTTACGATTTCGTCGGCACACGTGGTGTTCAACCAGAGGTCGAAGCGGCCCAAGGGCTTTGGATTCGTGACGTTTGCGTCGCCTGCCGACCACTCCAAGGCGATTGCCGAGTTCACTGCTAACCCGCTTGTGGCTAGCGGCCGCGAACTCACCATCAAGGCTGCGCTCAGCGAGACGCCTGTTGCCTCGGAGCCCGAGTCCTCCGCCTAGACAAGCAGACTAACTAAACTAGCTTGGAGGGAGCCTGGCTGGCGTAGTTCTGGTCTCTTGAGATGGCTTGTCCCTTCTGTGCCCTTGTTGCTGGATTCTCTTTCTTCATTCGTTTATGCCATGAGTAGTAGTTAGTTATTGGGACGTAGGTTCTCCCTTTCTCTGGCTCAAAAGAAATCAAACAAGATAAAAAACAACTTTGACAGCTTTCTTGGATGTGGCAGTGCTTTATTTTATTCGCTTCTGAGGAGGGAATAGGTTCCAAAGGCTGTGCTACGTATGTCACCGGCCGCCAATGCCAGACGCATGCGATGGCGGACGAACACCGCGTCTCTTCAACGCTCCGTACAAGCTATGCTCGATCCTTCGTGCGACGGATGCCACAGCGTTGTCGCCGGCGGCGGAGACGATGTCGGTTGTCCAGATAGCCAGCATGGCGTTCGTGTTAGCAAGCACCACGTCGGTGGCAAGACGGTCGCCGACCACGGCCACATGGCGCGGATCAATCGAGCGCGGCGTGATGTCGTCCATAGCACCCAGAGCAGCAAGCACATCGTCCCCGCATCCCGGCTTCTTCTTCCGATGCCGCAGGACGGGTACGCCCAGGGCGGCCTCCACCTGCGTGGCGGCCCATCTGTCCCTGTCGTCGGCAGTGCCGGCAGAATTCGACACGATGAGCACGTGCGACCCGGGGAATAGCGTGCGGCACCGGTGCCATGCGTCGGCGAACGGCGGGTGCAGGTGGTCGGCGTACGGCGCTGTTAGACAGTTGTCCTTGTCGAACACTAGGTACCGGATCCCGCGGGCGCGCAGCTCTTCGTACGGGATTGATCTGATGTCCGCAACCGCCATGTGCGGCATCAGGAGCCCTGGTTGCCGCACGACCTGCCACACGGACCGCACGCCTGCCGAATTGAACCACTGGACCATATGTACTAGTTTGTTTGAAGATGGAGGGAGGGAGGAATGCGGGCTGACCGTGCACGATGCCAAGGGAAAAGGAGGGGAGATTGGCAAGTACAGATTACTCTCACCGATCAACGATGCTTTATGGTTTTTTTTTTCAATTTTCAACAGAGCCGCCAACATTAGACGCTAGTAAGAAAGAATCGCTGGAAACCACTATCCGCTGCTACTTTAGTCTGCTCGAGTACACCATTTGGCCGCCGGGGCTCTTGACGCCGCGCCCGAACTTGAGCAACCAGGCGTCAATGGCCTTATTGACGGTCTCGAGCGTCCTGGCGTCGCCGGCCTCCAGCGCACGGTGATCCACATCGACCAGATCCTCGAGATACGGATGGATCTCCAGTCTGGACCATCTGGGCTTGGCCTCAAACAGCCGCTGCATCCTGGCGCGCGGGTCGCTGGGCAGCGTGCTCCGGAACAGCGGCACCACGTACGTCAAGTGGCACGACGCTCCGCCAGGCCCGCTGTGGACAAGCTGGGGGTCAAGCGGCGTGGTCGCATACGCCAGATCGCGCACAACCGACGTCGGAATCGCCATGCTGCCCCATTTCTTGCTGTCGCTGGCGGTTGCGATGTCTCCGTGCAGCTGCGGCGGCATCGTGGCACGCAATGCCGCCAGGAACTCGGCCACTGGCCATGCGCGCATATCCTCGGCCGCGAAGATCTGCTCCGCCAAGTACTTGGCCACCCGGGTGCTGTCGATTGCGTAGACGGGCGACGGTCCGTGTGTGCCCAGCCGTCTTCCAAACCGCCCAAGCACCGCCTCCACAACCTCCTTGTACACAGCCGGCTCATCGCCTCCCTCCGCGGTATCGGATCGCAAGGCCTCGTACACCTCGTTTGCACCCAACGCGTCCAACGACCATTCCCGCTCCACCTGCGTGGCAAGCACCAGCCGCAGCAGATCCATGCAGTACCCTGCGTCCAGAACCCTCCACCCCCCGCTCCCGGGTTCCCGAAACGCCGGTATTTCGCCAAGCACGCGATCGAGAACACTGTCGCCCGCCTGCACATGCCCCTTCAGAAGCTCGTCCGACACGCAGCAATGGCTTGGCGGTGCTGCTCCATCCTCCACTTCCTCCGCCTGTGGTTGTTCTTGTTCAAACTCTGCTCCGCGGAAAGCGCCCCGCTTGTCCCAGCCCAGAACCTCAAGCACACGGCTCCGTATCTGCGGCTGCGTCTTCTGCAGCTCAAATGTCTGGTTCAGTGCCGCACGCAGCAGCAAGTCATCGCCGCCACTATCGCCACCGGTTGTGGCGGCTTCCCGGCTGAACAGATACAGGTTGTTTGACGTGTGCGCTGTTGCCATCCTATACGCCGCGTCCTCCGTATCAACAAGCGTTGCAACGTCGGTGTCCCGTCCGCGTATCACCAGCCACTGCTCCTCACCTCCACTACACCCGTCGGACATCTTCCCATCGTCGCCTTCAAGCTGCGCCAGAATCTCGGGCGTTAGCTCCAGTAGCCGGTATTCCTCGGGATATCCGAGACTTGCCGACAGCCGCAACACACCGCCATCTGCTGCTTTTGCTGCTGCTGCGGAGGAAGTGGTGGTGCTGTCTGCCCCTGCCATTGGAAGGAGGATCTTATTTGTGGCTTGCTTCTGTGACTAATACAAGACGAAGAAGAAAGGTGTGTGTGCGTGTGTATCTGATAAGGAAATTCAAAAAGGTCTTGAATTAAATAGCCGAAACCCCTCCATTCAACGACAACGACTGCTTATTAATATTGATGCTTTCTTAAAGTCCAATAACAGAAAAGAAAAAAGACAAGTATGGTAGCGAAAGACAAGGTGAAAAATAAAAGTTACTCTACCATTTTTCTTCGGGCATTTGTTGACAAACAGAACACCACTCTGCTGCAACAGTAGAGTTCTGTGCCTCAGCCAATGAATAAGAAAGCAAAAGGAGCTGTGGCTTAAAAATACTTTGATGTCGTCCAAGCCTGCAACAGAAAAATATGGAGAGCAAAAACATTCATCAATTAGACCTTGAGCATAATAGCCATGGCTCCTCCAGCCTAGTCTGTCTAGTCTAGACCTCTTTTCACAAAAACATAGGCAGCACAGCTCTAGCTCCTAGCACAATGGACATATGAGCCGTCAGTAACGACGACAAACCACCCAAAACACACCAAAAAAACAGGGGAATAGGGGACGGCGATGTCAGAAAGAAGGGGAATGGAAAAAATATGTAGTAGGCAAAGACTAAAGTTTCCACCGAGCCCGCCCGCCTTCCCAAACACCACCACAGAACGACGAAGTGAAGACTGCTAAAAGTCCAGAATGTCGGGTATAAAATAAATTCGATCCCGCCTCTCCCCAACGTTTTCCTCTTCCTTTTCTTTTCTTTTTTCTTTTTTTTTTTGTTTTATTCAAATACGTTTTCTGCCTTCTTGCCTTTTTTCCCTTCACATATCCCAAGCGGCACATTCTTAGAAAACAACAAAATGGTTCTCCAGCCCCGTTCACCAGCTCCCCAGTTCACCGCCGACGCTCTTATCGACGGCGAGTTCAAGAAGATTTCGTTGTCCGACTACAAGGGCAAGTACGTAGTTCTGTTTGCCTGGCCCTTCGATTTCACCTTTGTGTGCCCGACCGAGATCTGCGCATTCAGCGACCGGTACGAGGACTTCCAGAAGATGGGCGCCGAGGTCCTTGGGTTCTCGTGCGACTCCGTGTTCACTCACTTCAACTGGGTGCAGCAGCCCCGCAAGGAGGGCGGTCTGGGCGAGATCAAGTTCCCTATGATTGCCGATACCAACCAGAAGATCTCCCGCGACTACCAGATCCTCTACGAGGACGAGGGCTGCCCCTGCCGCGGTCTCTTCATCATTGATCCTGAGCAGAAGATCCGGATCATGATGATCAACGACAACCCTGTTGGTCGCTCTGTTGACGAGGCTCTTCGTCTCCTCGAGGCCCTGCAGTTCACTGACAAGTACGGCGAGGTCTGCCCTGCCAACTGGAAGGCTGGCGATGCCACCATCAAGCCCGAGGTTGCAAAGTCGAAGGATTTCTTTGCAAAGTCCAACTAAGATTAAGTCCAAAGCGCTGCGTTATTCCTGTCTGTAGATAGCGAGGTGCGCTTTGTTTCTTCCTTTCCTTTCTTTCTTTTTCGTATCTCCTTGTTTGATGAAATAAACAAAAGGTATGCAACTGGAAATTGTGCTTCTACATTTGAACAGAGAGAAGAAAACATGGCTCACACCATTATTAACGCAGCCGATACTCCAGCAAGTACGCGTGCGGCGGCTCAATGTTCTTGTAGTAGCGCTCAACCAAGCGCATCGTGGTGAATCCGTGCTTGTGGTAGAAGCGGAGCGCATCGTCATTGTCGATTTTAACGTGCAACACAATACGTCTGATAAGGGGATCCTGCTCGGCTGCGCTCACCGCGTTGGCAAGCAGCATCTGTCCGATCCCCAGCCGTCTGTACGGAGCAAGCACGCCCAGTGTCATCATATACAGCTCGTACGCCTCGGGCACAACCACCGATGATGTGTGCAGGCCATGGAATCCTCCTCCTCCGCCTCCTCCACCGCTCACCGCTGTAGAGTCTGCAAAGCCCAGCCGCTGTCTGCGGCACGCTATTGTGCCCACGTATTTTCCCTGGAACGTGCACAGCTGCGAAAACTGTCCGCCTTGCGTCAGGCTCTTGTAGAACCCGCTGCTGTAGTGCACGGGGAACAGCACCGAGTTCAGGTTGCGCACCTTGCTGATGTTAAGCGCGTCCACTTGCTCGAACTCTACCGCCTTTCCGCTTACCGTCATGCCCATGCCCAGAACAACGGGAATTCCGTTACTGCTGCTGCCGGTGTTGCTGGTACTTTTTGCACAGTTCATCTCTATTCGGTGCTTGTGCAGGATCCCCAGTGCCTTGTGCTTCAGCTTTAAAAATACACTATTTAAACAGGCCGATAAGTAAGTAATTAGTTGACTGAATTTGCTCATAACAAGAATAAATAAATAAATAGAAAATTAGAGGCCAAGTGAAAAAAGGGCGTTCCATCTCGTCGTCATATGGACGAGTGTGTGTGAAAAAAAAAGCTGATGAGCGGCGCAGCAAGCCTTTCTTCGTCTTGTTAAAGCGAGAAAAGTGTGTAAAACAGCCAGCAAATACTCCCCCAGCCCAAATCCCAATCCCAATTTATTAGTTGAACCTAGGTTTGAAAGATAGAAGAGAAACAAAGCCTAGCCAGTCTTCCAGTATATTGAAATTGATTAATCGAAAGTGCGTGTGTTGAAAGATATTATACTTCTTTTTTATGTTAAAAGAGAAACAAACAAGGGGTTTTCCCTTTTCCATACGTTTGCAAATATAACAGCAATATCAACAATTCTCATGTCATGTCTGTTCGGTTTCTTTTTTGATGTTTTATACGTCGAAGGATGCGGACATGTGGTTTTTAGTTTTCATTTGTTTGTCTTTTTGCTTTCCAATGCACCACAAACGCACGTCCACTATTGATGAGGACGCAGATAGCAAACTGGTATCAGAGAAGCTCGTTGTCATTTTCTTCTTCTTCCAAGAATTCGACCATGAATTCTGCAGGGGAAATATTGCCATGTTTCGTGATTTCCCTCTTTTGCAAGGTCGCGTCCTGGGGATTTGCATTCGGTGGTGGGAGTTGTCTTTCTTTTGCTCTGAACGAGATGTTTGACCAACGTGGTCTCCACAACTTTTCATGTTGAAAGCACACATGCACAAATGTCATATCTAAACATGTCGCCAAATGATGACAGCAGTAGTGGTAGTAAATGAGGAAGTAGCAATTAATGAGGATATGGATGAGACCAACCCCGGTATTCGGTTAGTTTATTTTAAAAAGTAAACGAACTTGTATCTTCGTAGCCTCAAAATCCACATCTCATGAGGATCGTACCCATAAAAATTCATGGGTAATTACTACCAATCAGGCCCCACACATCTGTTTGAAGAAAACTCCCCCCAAGCACATATTGTCCACATCCAACCCCTAGTTACTCTTCTTCTTTTTTCTTACTCTGAGAGCCTCCGTTAACAGTTGAAAAAACAACAACAACATATTCTACATTTCATGTATCTATAACATCTCTTTTATTAGATATGGCAGCGGTCGCTACACAACACGGGTCTGCCATCGGTAGAAACAACAGCAGCAGCGGTGGTGGTAGCAGCAGCAGCAGCAGCAGCAGCAATAGACATACTTACATGACGTCAAGCTATATTGTAGCACAGCTAGCGAGAGCCTCGTCTTTACCGAACGACAATGCGGCACAGAGTGACAACAACAACAACAAAAGCAGCAATGACAATAACGACAACAACGAAGCCACAGGCAAAAACTCTGTCCAGCCACGGGTAGACCAGCAGGAGATCTTTGACAACCCGGCAATGCAGACCGCCACAAAGTGCTGTGTTTTTATCAAGGAGATCGCTCGGAAAATGGGGTTTCCAGCGCGTACCACCAGCACCGCACAGCTGCTAGTGTATCGAACATACGTATACCGCCCAACCACACGTATAGGGAGCACTGACCTGGCTACAGCGTGCCTGTTTGTATCGTCAAAGATGGAGGAGACTATCAAAAAGCTGCGCGACATCATTGCGCACTCGTATGTTCTGTCGTCCAAACAACAGTCCTCGCAAAGTGACCCAAAGCAGGTGCCCTCGTCGGTCATTGACAAGATGCGGCCCAACGTGATGAATGCAGAGCAGCTTATACTGGAGGCTATTGGTTATGACTTTCGCACATCCCACACGCACCTGCTATTTGTGAAACTGGCAAAAATGGCTGGGCTGACGAGAGAATCAGCCGTCGCCACCTCGGGCTGGGCTATTCTTTTGGATGCATACTTTACTACCTTGCCCATACAGTATCCATCTACCGTGGTATCCGCCGGATCGTTGGTCTTGGCATGGTGTATAAATACTGATGAGCCCAAAGACACATGTTCTTTTATCCGCCATGTATTTATGTCTAGCGACAAAAATAGCAGTCACCACTCGAATGGAAGATACTCCACGCTTCCAAAGACCAAATCCAAGCGGCCTCCAACACTTGTATTGGAGAGTGACAACGAGTGGTGGGTTGACTTTGGCGTTTCTACAACCGACATCCAAGGCTTTGTCAAGCAAATGGTTGACTTTTACTTGTTGTTTTTCAACAGTACGATGGCTACAGCCGAGTATCTGGAAAGGCACAAGTATGGCATCCCTAACAAAAGCATTTCTCAAAAGATTGCACAGTGGCGGTTGAAGCTATCCGACACATCTTCGAAATAATATTTCTAAATCTTCTTGACATTGTTCACTTTTGGTAATTCAGACATCAAACAGCAGCTTACTCCACACACATAAAAAACGACAAATTCAATTAGAAAGACGGACAGATACGAAAATAAGAAATAGAGAGGAATATACACGCGTTAATGGCGATGGAAAGCAGAACATCTTTCTGCCTTGGCAAGGATTTTGGTGTCAGTTGTTGAATTGCTGGAAGGGGCGTCGGTGTTTGCGGCGGAATTTTGACTCAACAAAAGCGGGGTTTGAAATAAATACGATCAACAATAATATACCGACACTGTCGTTTGAATAGTCGCGCACCGATCTGGACCACTCCCGTTCTGGATACGCATAGACGACAATTTGTCCAACAGCAGTAGCCAGATGAGCAAGCAGGTTGATTAGCGGATACAGCGCAAGATAGTATATTGATCGCGATACCTTGCGGCCATAATAAAGGCGATCGAGAGAGTCAGGGCTGCTCGGTACTGTAGTCGCTCTTTGTTGTGTAGCTCTGCTCTGTATCCCAAAAAGCCCTCTAGGGGATTGCGACGCAACAGTGTCTCCATGGCCCTGTGTTGTTGTTGATGTTGCTGTTGTTGCCGCTGCTGCTGCACTTGCTACAATGCTTCGGTAGTGCCCAGTTGAACCGCTTGGCCACGACTCGTTTGCATTGCTTATCATATTTTCAACGGACTGGCAGCTACTGTCGGTCATTGGCAACACAAGCTCATCAATCTCGCGTCGCAAACTGCGCCATTCGCGAATTGTCCGCCAGACCCCGGCGCCAACAAGAGCCACAGACGCCAGAGAACAAATAACAATGACAATCGACAGTGTGATAATGTGGTAGTGGCGCTGAGACCAGTTGCCCTGGACAATGTACAGATGGTTTGCACCAAGCTGACCGGGCCAGGCTAGAATGGGCATCGAGATAACAAAAGAAATAAACAGCGATATTGGAATGTAGAGCTGGTGCAGACAGCGGGCTGAGCGGTAATGCAAGGCAAAGTTTAGCAAGAGGTCTATGCAAAAGGCCGTTATTAGGAAAAAATAAACAAACGGCAGAAACGAAATGTCCAGAAATCCGTACATTATCCGCACAAAGGCCTGGTTTTCTCTAACATGTTGCGGCAAGTGCATAAAGAATATATCCAGATAGCTGATGCAGCGGTTTGCTGTGACGACGATTGCCATGGCGAGATTCAGCTGTAGAAACATACTGAATACCCAGCCGTTAGATCTAACCAGATACACGATGATCAGACTCTGCGCGGCCGAGCAAATTATAGAAGTTCCGCAGAATATACTGTCCACGAGTTCCTGGGTCTGCATTCTGAGAAACGTAACGAAAGGGGGACAGTTTAACACATCTCATCAGACAACGCTTGCTACTAGAACTCGGTGCCCGCCTCTGCTCAACTTTCTTCTTCTTTCTTCCACCTAGTCCAACAGATGCGGAATAGTACTGGTGCAAGATGCGGTGCGATGCTCGATAAGACGTTTTGGTTATCGGTAACAGTTACCGCGTGTGGGTGGGATACTTGAGTATTCTCAATCAAAATGACTGAAAGATAGTGTCGATTAAATAATAAAGGCTGTAGCGTATAGCAAAGAAAAAAGGATGAAAGACGAACAAGATTATTTATAAACAAAGTCAGAACAGTAAGATTAGGAAATGGATGGACGGTTACTGCGTTCCCCTGAACGGCGGAAACAAAGAGACAAAAAGAGTCCAAAACAAAGACAAGGAGGGAAGCAGGTGATTTTAAACAAGTGAGTAAGCGTGTGCTTTGCTTGTTTACTAAAAGACACATCCGATATATACAAGAAAAGCTAGTTCACACACACTACTCGGTTACGCAATGGAGTTCTACTTCTTTTCTTCAAACACATTAGGAGAAGACAACAGTTTCCGCTAATTGAAAATGGAGAAGAAAAGAATTGTCGATTGATATTGAAATGGGTATATGTCGTTTAGGCAATCAAAAAGCAACTTTTAAGCGGGCTGCATATACTGAAATAAAAACAAAAATTACAGATACCCCTGCTGTTTATGGCGCTGTCTCTGGCTAGACTATATTTCGGATAAAGGTGGCGGTGATAATTCCAGCAAGCTATGCAGCTTGAGGGAGGAGACTGTGGTTATAATAATTATCTTCTTCCAAAAAGAGCTACAACACAACAAATGAAATACAAAAATAGATAACAAAAACAGGGAGCAAGAGCAGCAAATTATCTTTTTTTTGTTGCTCTTGCGTGTGGTTGGCGTTGGCTTGAGAGTCGAAAATAATGAATGTGCCGGATGTAGAATGTTTGGAGGTCCAGAAAAAAGAGAGAGAATAGAAGAATCGGCAAGAGATGGACAGGCAACACGCCTGTCCACATCATGCGCATTTTAACATCAGCTTCGGCAAGCTTGGAACCGGCACTGCCAAAGGAAGAGAAAAGGCAATATGTGTGGATGGAGAAGATGGACAGATATAGAAAAGGGGAGCGTCCGGCTGGACGCTTGCCGCAAACTGAAGGAGGCATGCCTGTTGTATCCCTGTTTTTCTCTTGCCCAGGTTTGCCGCAGTCTTGGCCATCGCCAGCTGGCAATGAAAATAAATCCTTGGGAGTTGTCTTCCTTTTTCCAATTGTCCTCCTCCTGTTGCAGCAAAAAAAGCGCTTTGTTCTGGCCTCCCCCTCCCTCTCTTTCGGCATGTGCGAGTTTTGGCAACAACAATATGCGTGTCTTGACGCCATGAATTTGTTTTTCTCTTCTTTTGCATACTTCCTCCACATTGCGACTCCACCCAATTTCCCCACCAACATTTCCTTCATTGCCCAAGCACATCTCCCCTTCCAATCGACAGGTCATCAGACAGCGCCTTCTGGGTTCCTTTTTTCTGTTCCCTGGGCGCAGAGGACAATTTTATCCATTCGGCATACATGCACCAGCACCATCCATATTCTGAACGCAAGTAGGCGAACAAGTAGTGCTGGAACCAACCGCATATTTTTACAAATGAAGCAAGCGTTACACGTGATGCGGACTCCAATATTAATAATTAAAACTAGAGCTGTTTCCACTATCTGCACCCTGCATTGTTTTTTGTGCAATTTCATTGAAAGAGTTGTATCTCACAGTACCCATCCGATGTTTGGCTCATGGATTTATACTGCAATACTGCAAATGTTCAATAATACTCCTCACCATCTCCCCCGCGTTCCCTCGCCTTTTTGTTGTTCCTTGCGTAGCACCAGATACACTTCCAACAACAACATCATCATCATTATCAAGTAAACAGGGCCACTGTTCCTAAAAGGCAAGTCTAAAAGTCCTAGTCATTGTGTCTATATATCATTGTTTAAGCACCATACTATGTTTTGTTGCTACTTGTGTGCAGGTTCAGCTTATCTAAGCCCTTACTGATCTATTCACTGGCCTGCTTGTTTTTTTTTCGGTTTGTTTCTCGTGCGTTCTTTATTGCAATACTCCTTTCTTCAGGGATTTTTCTTATGACCTTGGATATAATATTTTAAAAGACAGTATATGTTTGCTGTCACCTACATATATGCACTAATTTATTATATATAGCACATGGATGACCGATTGCAAAAGGCAGGCTTTGTTTTCATCCTCTTTCTTGGGGCGGTACAAACATACATTTCATCATTTGTCACACATCTTCCTCACTACGTCAGACGCAACTATCAGCGATGAGAGCGCCACATATTATCTTATGCAACGGAGATAGGAAACCCTGCGACCATTTTAAAATTTCTTTACAAACAGCACACTGAGTCATTCAATAGAGAAGGCGCCAACAAGGAGATAATGACATGCGCACGTAATCTTGAATAACAAAACGCAAATAACATTATCATAGGTTTCAAATAGCACACTTCAACTAAATGGCCAGCTAATTGTAACTTTTTCAAAGCCCTACAGATTGAAAATGACTAACTATTGATAGTAGTGGCTTTAAAGCCTAGACGATTCACATGGAATTCAATATGGTTGCAATCAAACTTGTTGTCAAAATTAAAACTAAGAAAATAACAAACTGCTCTATACAATTGTAAACACCGGAGAGTCCCAGATCTGGAAGTCGGTAGAGTTATCAGGATTGCCAAGTGGACGAAGGAATGCAGCATGAATGCTATAGCTGCTAGCAGGTACCTGTACTGCATTGGTAAGTTCCTCGTCTGTAAACACAGTGCCGTTAATCGCAAAGTTTAGAATTGGTAAGCTGCATAGCGGACAAGTGTGCGGCACAAACTTTAAATGTCCATTTGGTAAATATCCAACAGCCTTTTTCGCAGAGTTCACAAGCTGGACACTCCCAAGATGAGAAGGCAATGCCATACTAAAGAATACACTGGCTGTTCTATTTTCTGAGATAATCAATGGGCCCGGAACAAGAGGCATGCCAGAGTCCTCGCGAATAGAAGGGAACCCACTGCTAGGAGGTGCAAGCACATCCAGTTTGCTATAGTCGCCGCTGTATCCCGCATAAGGAACCCTGTAGACACTTGTAGCCGCTTCGCTAGCCCATTGTAGCTTGAACTCAAGAGTACCGCCAAAGAACCATTTGTCGCTGTTGCCAAGAACAGTGGGGGCAATAATGGCTACAGTGTATGTTGCTTTTTGGCCGGCCTTAACTATCTTTGGTGGGTTAAAAAGTTTGATTGCAGGCTTCGAATTGTCCATTCCGCCTGAGGAGCTGTCGTCTCCAAAGGCAACTGGCGTGTAGGCTATGCTGCCATTTGGATAGTACATGGAGAGGGCTGAAGAAGCAGTGTTATCAATGGTAACATACATGTCCTTGGACTTGTCGGTGTTTGTTAGAGTGATATTGCGTACATTCCAGAGCTCGCTACCCACAGTGGCGCTGACACCCCCTGATGATGAGCATTCGGTCGTGCTGTTAAGGGATAGTCTGGGTGGAAATATTTTTGCTCTCGCCTTTACTGCATCGTAAATGTTGATCAAACCGGAGCCGATCTTGTACGGGTGCTCAAGATTCCCAGTGCTAGGGTTTGCAATTGGACTTGCCGTTGTCGAAAGAAGGTGGCTAATTTCGTCTACAGTCAAGTTAGGACGTTCTTGCTTGAGCAAAGCAACAGCCCCAGAAACAAAGGGACATGCCATTGATGTTCCTGACATGACAAAGTATCCGCCGTACTTTACAGGAATAGTAGAGTAGATGTTGCCACCGGGGGCCGTGATGTGGGGGGAGATGTTGAGGTACGGGTCGGGGCCTATAGAACTGTAAACCGAAACCTGTCCAGCTATGTCCGTGGCTGGAATATAATAGGGCTTGCTTGTCGGTCCCTTGACTTTAGTTGGGCCGGCCGCAATCATATCCATGATAATCCGTCCGTCTTCTGGTGTCACAGTAATAAGCGAGGCATTCACACCCATGAGCGTTGGGTAGATAAGGCCTGGTTTGTTGTTAATCATAATGATATCTGTTGCACCAGCCTGCTGTAACATGGCTATTATTATTTTAGCGCTGCATTCGGGCTGTACGGTGAAAATGGCAATCTTTCCAGTCAAATCCTCAGTAACGTTCCCACAGCTACCTGAGCTAGAAGTAATTGTTGGAGCAACAATCGGAGTCTCCGTGTCAACAGAAAACGGATGTGCAATGGATGTGGACAATGTAGTCCGTACAGACTTTGAGGACTTTGCATTCCTTACAGTCAAATCCGCAACCGTATAGTTCCAGTTCTGGACGGATCCTACATTAATAACCCCGCTACCCACCGCAGGCGAACTGGCTGTGAAAAGCCCGCCCTGGCCATCATTGCCCGATGCTGCAACAACCACAGTGCCATTCTTTACGATGTTGGCCGCCACTATTGAAAGTGGCTCGTCGGGCCAGCTGCCGCCGCCAAGCGAAAGATTAATGATGTCTGATTTGTCCTTGAATGCCATTTCAAGTGCCTTTAATATTATATCGTCGGATGTGCTACCTGCACCGCTGGCGGAGTCGCATCCGAAAACACGGTACATTCCTAGCGTTGCGCCTGGAGCAACGCCACGCGCGATTGGGCCTTGTCCGGCAATAATTCCAGCAACATGGGTTCCGTGTCCCACACAGTCCAGTGGATATGGACCTGGCTTGGCTTCTTCATTGCCAATTGCAGGGTTGTAGCCGTCTCCCACAAGATCCGAGCCATATTGCCACATACATCCCTTGGTCTTCCAGCAGCGACCAAGCTCAGGGTGCATGTAGTCAACGCCGGTATCAATAATTCCAATCTGGATGTCCTTTCCGGTAAGCCCAAGTTCATTGGCAGCCTTCTCCACACCTGTGGGTTTGTGTGGGTAGGAATACGGATAATTGGTGCTAGAGCCGCTGCTTTGGCTGGAGGTGGTATAATACCTTGCTGGCCACACACGCTTGACCTTGTCAACGCTTGCCAAGTCAAATGGAGTAACTGAACTATCGGCTCTGACAGCTATGCCGTTGAAAACATCAGTGTAGCGGTGGTTTACGTTGACGCCTGGCATTGAATGGTAATGATCAATATGGTTATCCGACGCATCGTCCTCAAATTGAATAATGTATAAACCAGGGCTGGTTTTCACATGTGAAGGGTAGGTGTAAACTCTCTTGTGGATCTCACGAGTTGCAATAGAATTGGCGCTTGCAACCCCATACAAGAGAGAAAGCAAAACGCATTTAACAATGAATGCATTCATGGCTAGAGATCTTGGAAAATGGTTTCCAAACTTTTTCTTGGCAATAGAAACCACACTATAAAATTACACAATTGAAGAATAAACGTTGTAGTATATTAGTAGCAATTTTCTAGGAGGTCAAGGCTATACACATGTAATTGCTATATTAAACATAGTTTGTACTTACAATTTGTAAGGTGCGGCCTTTTCAAGAAACTGGCAGCGATTGCGCTTAGCAACTCCAACACAGCAGAATCACTGAAAACACCAGACTTTACGCGTGTACTTTGTCACAGAAATAAAGAACAAGGCAAATATATAAAAAAGACTGAATTGGTACCAATGCTCAAGGCTGTGTGAATACCTGTTTGCTAGACCGATGCTGGGCGTTCATGGTTGTGAGTTTATATAAAATTCTGCTTGCCAAGTTTCTAGAATATTTACCTTTTTCAATTCCAATGTTTTTTTGACAGAAAAGGGTGTATCTTTTCTTCATTCTATTCTGGTATCTGCGTGTTGTTTCTGAGGATATGCCCTTCTTTGACGAGTAATGCGGAATGGCAATCTGCTTTGCATCCTCTGTGTGTATTCGTCACCCTGAAAATCATATATGCAAGCAACCTGTTTCAGACAAATGTGTGAAGTGCCTTGACGACGATCATAAGAACTTATTGTTTACTTGGTCTATAGCTCGAACGATTCGTCCGAATTGAGGAAGACAGGCAAAATATAGAAATTAACGCATTTCACACCTACAAAACATTGCAATCTGTTATCATGCCTCACTAGTGCTATTGTAGAGCGGTATACATAGAAAATGTAAACAAGGCATGTGCAAAAGTAGGGACAAGATGTGTGGCAATTATGTGAAATCTCATACACACGATGGATGGTCTATTATTGGGAGGTTGTCTTTGCGGAAATACAAAATCGTCATTAACAAAAAACCATTGTTGTATTTTAAGAAAAAAGGCACAGCAATTGCAGGGGTAATGCATGTATACCAGGTTCATGCCAAAACACCTCGTTGCTGCTTGCAGATGTTGATTTTTACTTGTCAAAATTGTGCACCTATTTTTGGAATTTTCCTCGTGCTATTTAGAGTTTTAGAATCCTCTAATAATTTTTTTTGCAAAATTTTGATTTAAATGGCTGGTCAGTAATAAGGAAATTGTGGTGAATTGCATTTTTTAGATATATTTTTTTGGAATGTATATTGTTCGTAGCCAATGTTCTGAGCGGCTATGAGTGCGGCAGCGTAGCCTAGATTGAGTTGAATGTTTAGTCAGTGGAAAATTATGAAGTGAAATCTCGTAAACAAGGGAATCCCGCACCAAATGTTGCAGACCAAAACCTGACCTAAAGAGATAATCATTTTTAGAAGATAAACTGAACTCTACCACAAACTAAAATATATTACTGACAAATCGGATTATTGTTGTAAATCAATTATGTAAAAGAGAACCATGTTCTTTCCAAAAAGATTGTGTTTCTCTGTGAAAATCAAAACAAAGACCTCCATAGTTGCGCAAAATCTGAGAGTATGTAGCTAAACTGATACAGGTTTCGGAGTATTCCAGCCCGAGGTTGTTAGAGAAGATCCTCCGCTCCCTCGGAACTAGACCCCGCAGCACCTTGCTCCGTTGGTGAAACACCATAATCAACATGTATTTCTAGTGATGATTAAGATAATCCCCTTGCAAACCCACCAACAGTTGCGTAGTTGCATGCAGGCTGTAAAACTGTGCTATTTTTATTTGACATGAGCGAGTCAAAGATAAAACCGGTATGTATTAGACATTGCGATTAAAAAGTTGTGTTATTCACAGTCAGTGCATTGGTCGCATTAAAAATTTATCTATATATTGAATAGGAGACACTCGAGGCTATTTTTAAGAGCGTGTGGGAAAAATCAAACACTTCCAGTAAGTCTGAAAATACCAACGTATGTGAGCATTTTTGCTTATTGTCGTTTATGTTAATTGTAAACTTAAAAGTGTCAATTTCACGGTTTATATGTTTTTATACCAGCGGCATTGTAGTTCGAGGGGATGCGCTGGAGCTATCTACCGAGTTCCTGCTTCTTTTTGTGAAGGAGGCGCTTGAGCGAGCCAAGGCCAAACGGGCAGATTCTGAAGCAAGCAAGCAAGTAGATGAATCGGATCTAGAAAAAATACTTGCACAGTTGCTGCTGGATTTTTAACAAGAAGCCGAATAAAAATAGTTTAACTTTAAAGAAAGACATTTGATTAGCTAGTTATTCTTGCTTCCAATGGCCGCTCTTTCCACCGGTCTTTTCAACAACCTTGATACCGTCGATGGTCATTTCCTTTGTGACCGCTTTGCACATATCAAAGACCGTTAACGCAGCTACCGAGACAGCCGACAGCGCTTCCATCTCCACACCTGTTTCGCCTTTGCACTTGACCGTGGCTTTAATATCGACAGCACATTCAAATGGCAATGCGTTTGCATTTTCATCAAGGCCCAGATCCACGGATACTTTGGTGAGGTTGATTGGGTGGCAGAGCGGAATTAGCTGTGAACATGCCTTGGCTCCTTGTATTCCTGCCACTTGGGCCACAGTCAGGACATTGCCCTTTTTAATTTTGTCTGCTTTAATGAGGTCGTATGTTTCCCGGTGCATCAGCACACGACCACGAGCAACTGCCGTTCGCAATGTTGGCTGCTTTGCGCTAACATCTACCATGTGTGCATTGCCTTCCTCGTCTATGTGAGTCAACGCTGGTTTGCCCAGCATATCAGCAGTGCTTTTCGTTGTATACATGGATACTATTAGGCCATTTGCTTTTGACGGGACAAGACGGCGAGCGCTAGCAACACAGCGTGAAACAAAAGGCATGGACATGTTTCTAATAAAATGTTGAATTTTTCTTACAAAATAAAACAAAAGCCAAAAAAAATAAATATGTGTTGCAAGAATAATATAGTAGCCGATGGTAATGACAAGATAAAAAATCGAGGATTATGGAGTTTTTACAAGCAAAATGTTATCTAGATGTCTATAGTTACAAGATGCACATAACAAACTCGACGTTTTGAGAAACATTATTATGGTAGTAGCATAATGTAAGAACACGTCATAATGTCTGAGCTAACAAGCTCTATTCCTTGTAGCAACATTGCAAATACAGACATGCTCTGCAACCTTCAATTACATTATATGAATAATAGAAACTGATCCTTCATCAATTTAAACGTACTAGCTAGATCATCATTAGTCGATAACTGAAAACTGAAATATAGATAATGATGTACATGGAGAATAGACATAATATGTTAAGGACTATCCACCAATCTTGATCATTGGGCGGTTTGGCATTTGCGACAAGATATCCAGACCCGCATGTGCCTGCTTCTTACGTTTGACAGCGCTGCCTATAGTCTGGATGATATCCTCGTCTGAGCAACCGGCACGCAAGAGATCGCGCAAGCTGACCTCTGTATTTCCAAACAAGCAAACCTTGAGGTTCCCGTCGGCCATTACGCGAACACGGTTGCACGAAGAGCAAAAGGAGTGGGTCATCGATGTGATAAACCCAAACTTGCCTTTATAGCCATTGATCTTGTACCCTTTTGCTGTGTGGTTGGATTCGAGTGGTAGAGTCTGGATGTTTTCAGCTCCATAGGTAGATGCAAGCCGATCGAGAAGCTCACGGTATCCAACCATCTTGCGTTTGCCCCAGCGGTTCCCGTCAAAGGGCATGTACTCGATAAATCTTACGTCAATATCGTCGTCATGGGTCATTTCAACAAAGTTGGATACTTCTTCGTCGTTCTGGCCCCGCATAACCACCACATTGAGCTTGACAAAATCGAACCCAAGTTTCCCAGCATCGGCAACAGTCCTCAGTACGTGTTCGCACCCCTTGCGTCTGGTCATCAGCTCGAATTTGCGCGGATCGCGGGTATCCAGCGATACGTTGAGTCCGTCCATGCCGGCTTGGCGCAGAAGTGGAAGCTTGCGCCGCAATGCAATGCCGTTGGTCGTCATTGCTATCTTGCGAAGTCCCAGCGGCCGGAGCTCGTCAAGCCCTTTTACTAGATCGACAATGTCTTTGCGCACTGTGGGTTCTCCGCCAGTCAATCGGATCTTATCCACGCCCTGACTTACAAATATGCGTGCGACACGGATGATCTCTGGTGTTGTCAAGAGACGCTCGCTGGGTGTTAGGTCAATACCGTCTTCAGGCATACAGTACTGACAGCGCAGGTTGCAGCGCTCGGTGATGGATATCCGCAGATAGTTGTGGAACCGACCAAACAGATCGGTCAGCACCGGAAGGCTCTCCGCTTTGTTCTGCTGACCAGATGAGCTACCTGTAATGTCTGTAGGTCTAGGGAAAGCAGCACTATTGCTTAGGTGCCGCTTGCCAAGCATACCGCGATGAACCATTGTCTCTGTCAACAGGCCGTGCGTAAAATGGCGTGACGTGCGTGGTAGTAGCAGAGCACCAGCTCTTCTATAAGTGTAGATAGATGATAGATTCATTGCTCCCTTCTTTCTTTTCTTTTCCTGGTCACACGAATTGAGTACTATACAAATGGAAAAAAAAAGTGGGTAGCGTTCGAGTAATAAAAAAGTTGCTAACAATAGAAAAGAATGAAAATAGAAAGAAAAAGGAATGAAAAATGAGGGAGAGAGGAAAGAAAAGGAGCGTTGAGGTGTGATCAAAGGCACCTGCCGAAATTCTACTTTATCTTTGAAGTGCTAAATTTCAATCTCACCTGCCACAGGCCATTAAATTACACCCGAGGTCACATGCATTATCAGCGATTGAGTTGTGAAAAGCATCTTACTCTTTAGTCGCCCGATGACAGGCTGGAGGATGTGCCTGTTCATGCAGGATCTGGTCAACGGGTAAAAGGAAGCTTAGCTTTTCTCAAGAAAAAGTAAACAAGCACAGCTAGACAGGCAGCTAAACAAATCACCGTAAATTCTCCGCAGCTTTTACAGAGGAAATACTATTAACGATTGGATAATGTCAATATTTCCAATAAATAATTATATAAAATGTTACACGCTGTTTTCATTTTTTACAA